>CAUYQV010057093.1:0-25933 GCA_963574575.1 Galagoides demidoff | reverse complement strand
GCTTAAGCAATCCACCCACCTCAGCCTCCCAGAGTGCTAGGATTACAGGCTTAAGCCACCATACCTTGCCAAAAGAATTTATCTTGGCTTGGCGCCTGTGGCTCAAGTGGCTAAGGCGCCAGCCACATACACCTAAGGTGGTGGGTTTGAATCCAGCCCAGGCCCGCCAAACAAGCAATGATGGCTGCAACCAAAAATAGCCGGGTGCTGTGACGGGTGCCTGTGGTCCCAGCTACTTGGGAGGCAGAGGCAGGAGACTCACTTGAGCCTAGTAGTTGGAGGTTGCTGTGAGCTGTGATGCCACGGCATTCTACCCAGGGGGACAGCTTGAGGATCTGTCTCAAAAAAAAAAAAAAAAAAAAAGAATTTATCTTTTCTTTTTTTAAATATTGCTTATTATTTAATATAGGGAAATTCCTCTATTTGTTTGGTTAAGACAGTTTTAAATATTACACTAATTTTAAAAACTAGTCATAATTTATTATCCATATACTCTATTATACAAATACACTGTAAAATTATAACTTTGTGAACTAAATTAATCATTATATTAATATTGCTTTTTTGTTATTACTCTAAGCAACAAAAGATTAAGTATATCATTATGTCTCAAATCATTCTGTTTGTTTATTTTGTTTTATAACCTGTATTGAAATACCTAGACACATATATATGGACATCTTTTCAAGAAAGGTTAATTATAATATCAGATGTTCATTGAAAGTGGGCCTTCTTTGTTGAAAATATTATCTAAAAATTAGATTATCCTATTATTATTTTGTCCAAGGAAATTAAATATCTAAATCAAATTTTATGTGGGCAATCAGCCTAGTATAATATACTAGTGTTTACAGATCATGAGATATTTAATTGAATTGGCCTCATCATATGGAAACAAGTAGTAATTGATCTCACTCATAAATCAGGGTAGTGGACATATACTATGTCTTATTAGTTGGATTCTCTTTCATTATTATGGGTACTTGTATCATCCTAAGGAAAAATATTAATGAGAGAAATAAAATAGGTAGCTCTGACTTAATTTTCTGTACAAGAATATAATCCCTATCTTCTTGTCAATGTTTGTCATCTGAAGAATAATTCCCAGTTATTAACCAAGCTAAGAATGACTACGTCTATGATTGTAAATTACATATACAGTAGAACTTCCATAGTTGAACACCTCCCTCCCTCCTCTTTAAGTTGACCTAATTTTCATAGAACAGACGTATTTCACTTGTACTCAGTAGATGTTTCTTGTATCACCACCTCCATTTGTTGACCAGTTTGTTACAGTCCCTTGGCTGGCTAACTTACTGTATTTTAAATACTTTTAATTTAAGAATTATGTTTTAATAAAATATTTTTGACATTAAAACACAAAGAGAAGATGTAAATGATATTCAATATCTATAAACTCACTTTTAGTATGAAATAAATAGCCTTACAAAGTAAATCAGTGAAAAACCTAATTATTTTGAAGGAAGGAATAGTTTAAGAGTTATTAGTTGTTTTTCTGCTCTCAGACTACACTTTCATTTCATCTTGATGTCCCTGCCAAAGTCTCTGAACTCATCTCTCTTTGATATTTTTCTTGCTAACTTGGCTCTTGTCACTGATTTATCTTTACTGGTCCTCGGTTAGCAGGGCTCCCTTCTAAGACTTTCACACTTGCATTTCCAAGAACACTCTTCCATATGAAATCCTAAGGACTTTTTCCCTTCCTTCAGATAATCTGCTGAAATATCATCTTATTGGAGAGATATTGCAAAATCATTTACTTTGCTCATCTTTTTTCATACTCCTATCACAACCTATTGATTGCTCATGCACATCTCTGGAAGTACTGCATGCTTGTATGGTTTTGTTTGTACAAAATTGAGTTTCAAATTAAAGCAAAACAAAAACAATTCCGGAAAAAGCACATATTCACTAATACGAGTGAAACATTCTAAATGTGTGAGTAGCCTTGGTAAGAGAACACAAAATACTAGCTGCACCGAAAGCACACATTTACTTGTGTTGTCTTTAATATATCAAAATTTGCTATAATTTTTGACTGCTTTTTAGCTCTTCTTGAAACTTTTGAAACATATATTTGTAATATTTGATTAAAGCATTTATGAAATATCTCTGTAGAACTGCAAAACATCACACAAAACAAGTAGAAAGCCAAAAAGTAGAGGAATTTAGATGATAGCAAAAGATGGATTTATTTAATTAGGCAAAAAAGGAAGTAAGCAGGCTCTGGTGATGCCTGCCTGCCTGCCTGCCTCCCTTCCTTCCTTCCTTCTTTCCTTTCTTCCTTCCCTCCTTCCTTCCTTCCCTTCCATCCCTTGCAAGAAAATTAATATAGGCAGAAAAAATACAATATTTTGCTATGGAAAGCTAGATCCTGTGCATGTTACTAGTTATGTGGTTGAGCTCTTTGACCTATTTATCATTTTGAAAGAAAATGACTTTGTCAAATGTAGAATGCACCTGGATAACACAATGCCCAGCCCTTATGCCATGACAAACAGCAATATATTTAAGCACCTAATATTTATATTCACTTCAACTTGTTTGTTCATTTGTCACTGTCAGTGCCCATAAAGAAGAAAGAATTTCATTTCTTTATTGATGACTTTTAAATACAGACAAGTTTGGGGAGGGATGAAATCAGACTGATGCATGTTCTCCAGGATGAATGTTACATCAATTAAATAACTTGTACGTGTTTAAAATGGCTAATAAAAATAGTGCTTTGGCTGATGTGCTTACAAGCCACCTTCTTTAATCTGTCATTTACATACACACACAAATGCTAAAAGAGGTCACACCAGAAAAATCAATCATCACCTTCGTCTTGCTCTTACAAACATGTAGGCAGTTTAAGAAGCAGATTTCTTTTGGGTGAAGGCCTACAACCTTCACATATGACTCAGCTTGCTATTCTAATGTAGTATTCATTAATCTGTGGGGCTTTCTTGGAAGATAAGAGCTTCACAATGAAAGCAGTAAATGTTTTTGCTTCCGAGCATCTCCCCAGTAATTCATATTGTCCTGCCAGACTTGTAGAATTCTTTCCCCCCAAGAAAGACTTTGTGAACTTTGCCTGAGCAGAATAAAATCAGCAAAGGTTCAAGTTTAAAATATTCTTAGAAGAAACCTAATTTTAAAAAGTTTTCACTGATACACAACTAAAGCATAATTTAATACTAAAGAATTCTTAGCAATGGTAATCAACTTCCTAAACATCATCAGGCTGAGGCAATCATTGCCCTACATTAACATTTTGGCCTTTTTTGCAGCTGAGCCCCTAAAAGTAAATAATGTGGCATTTCCTTCACTAAAAAGATCTTTTTGACCATTTCCATGAAACATACATTAAGTTGTTTTGGAAGTCACCACTAATAACCTTACCCTTTACACCTCTGCTGCAGATAATGAGTTGGAGTTGCTAAATATTTCATCTCTGCTTCAAGCTCCAGTATGGTGAAAGTATTGAATGACCCAGCCTGGTAAAGCATACTGTTCTTTCTTTATCCTCATTACAGATGGGCAGTAAAATCTCATTAGCTAACTGACTCAAGAACCCTGTATGGATAGTTGAAATATGACCTGAAAATTGGGGAGCTTTAACTCTTTTTTATCATTTTAAAGTTGTAAGACAGACTAGAAGAACTATGAAAATTCAATTGCTCTTCAACAGAAAGTTATTTAGCCCTTAGTAAATACTTGTCTTTAGAATACAGTTCTGAATTTATTATATCCTCTTAAAGTTTTCTCTCAACAAGTTCCTGAAATGCAGACTGAGGTAAGAGTAGATTCTTAACGTATTTATTATTTGTTAGTTATCATTCAGTTTATTGAGACAGTTATAAATAAAAATATCTTAATAAAGTTCTTCTTTTGAATAGTGAGGAATATTATAAAAGTTAAGATTATCTATCTAGGTACTAATCATATTACTATATTGTGTGTATTAATTCCAATAATCCAGTTTAATCAAGATCAATCAATATATGACTATAAGACAAATGAATGGATTTATTAATCTACAGATTAGTTAGTGTCACATGCTACATGGCCCAGTGTTGATACAGAGACAAATAATATCTGGTGCCCACCTTTTAATTCAAGACAGGAGAAAAAGCTATCACTCATAACACTGTATTAAGGACTCTAACAGAAATAATAAGTATAGATGTATTAAACATGTACATTTAATACATATGTATTAAATAATTGTATTACACTTACAGCTCTAACATTTCATCAAATATTTGCTCTATGGTATTTTATTTTCACTAAAAACATTAATATTCATTTGTAATTTGAATAGTGTTTGAAATTTTTAAAATTGTGCCTAAACCTTACACATGTTGCATTTCAATGCAAGCTTTCCAACTCTTCTAAGTCTTTCTTGATATTTCATCTTTCAACAGGGCATTTCAAAATACTAACCTTACTTTTATCCAGCAATGACTTGGAGCTAGTCTATCATAATCCTATCCTAGTCCTCATACTATCATAACCCTGTCTCAGAAAGCTAAGATACACAGTTTGCAGTAGCCATGTTGGTAATGTGCAATTTTACGCTATTCCACAGACTCAAGGCGTGGCATGAAAAGATCGGCCTGAGATTAGCCTGAGACACCTCTGATTGACTCTGATTATGTAAAGGCAGTGCCTTTGGTTAACTCACTTGACTGATGTCTTCTCTCCTTATCTGCTTTCCGTCACAGTGGCTCAGTAGATAGTGGCATTACCACCTGCTATGCTGGTGGGCACTCATCTCTCTTCTCCATCACAAGGTGCTAATCAGGAAAATTAGCTAATATGTGTCAAGGGGACATCTCCTCTTCTGGGAAAAGCCTCTAAATACTTGCTGATGGCAATAGTTAGTCTTCCAAGGTCTCTTGGAATACATGCTACCTAAATATTTGTTCTTATCATCTCATTAATTACAAGAGCTGAGCTACACTACCTTCAAAGAAGTGCATCGTTCTCTGCTTTGCAAATCACAAAATCAGAACATAAACATTCTTGCTTCTGTTGCCTCAGATCACTGTCATGAAAGGGCTTATCCTTGATCACTTTGTGTATATAAAGAAATACAGAACCCTAACTAATTACCACATTTAACATTATGTCTTCTAGATAATAGAATTATACCAGGGACTAAGAATATAGACATTCTTGTGTTTGACCATATTGTTTCACTTCTGAAACTCTACAGAGAAATTGATACCCACTATATGAAAACTCCTCTTTCTGATTCTTGTACTAATTCTTCAGCCCTTGCTTAAATGTAACTTTATTTACATGGTTCAGATGCATAAAAGTTCACTGGACGTTCTTGCTGTATTCATGTCCATCATTTTGTATTACTAAAATTGTAATCATACTTTTACTTAGCTTATTCTTTTCCTTTGTAAAACCCACAAGGGAGGGAATTTTGCCTAATTTGTAGCCACATATTAGGTACTTAGTACCTTTATGTTTTGAAAATTAATGAATATATCAGAAATCTAATGACAACAAAACTACTTTATTCATATATATATGTATATATATAACTTTTATCATGGTCAAAGATAATAGAGAAATATAAGGAAATAAAATATTACAAAAGATGCAACTTCTTTCAAATATATCAGAAAATAGTAATAATATGGCTAGAGAGAGAATAAAAAAGCAAATTCAACATTTTAGTAACTTTTGTACTCAGGTAAAGAAATGAAGCTTCATTATATAATTCTTATAACTTTTTCTGTTAGTTTGAAATTGTTTTAAAATAGTTTAATTTTTAAAATAATTGACACTCTAAAAAATTTTAAATCCTACATTACAGAAATGTTTCATTAATATCTTAAGTATCACAAAATTTTGGCATCTTATAATTTAAAATCAATTTTGTTTTTACTAACACGAGAAATGATGGTTTCTTTGTTAATGCTGGGTCTGCTTAATTTGACTTAGAGTTTGCAGAGCAGAACATTTGAAAGTCATGATTTTGTGAAAGTCATAATTCAGTCATTCTCATATGTTGTGGCATATTTGCTGAATAGCAAATTCCATTCTAAAAATCGTGAAGGGGAACCAAAGACCTCTAAAATACAATGTAATCTTCTAAAAGAATACACATATAAGTTAAAAACAAAAAAAGGTTTTTTTGAAAAAATGCAGAGAAATATTTATGGAGAGATACATACATATAAGTACATAGTTAACATATTTTTAAAAGTCTACATGGTATTTTAAATATCATTAAAAATTAAAATATGGTATAACAGGAATGCATTTCATATTTTAAATATATAGTTACTAAATACGGGCCTTCATTATATATAGCCAAATTCAATAATGAATAAAATATCTTTATAGGGAGGTGGTTTTGTTAAATTAGAACTATTAATCTCCAGCCTATTAACCTCCTATATACTGAGGCAGCCACAGGAATGAAAAGGAATAACAGAATGATATTTGTTTTTGAGGATGGGAATTATTATTAAAGCCTGTCTTGACAGAAGATGTTTAATACATTATATTTTAATTTCAGAAAGGTCCAGATACTTTCTTGCATGCATTGACTGAAGGCTTCCATTTCAGCACAAGCAGCGCCCCTCTCCCATCCTCACAGAGAATATCAGAAGAAAACTAAGAGAGGGAAAGAGGCTGGCTGGGGAGATAGTACAGTATTCATGAAGGAAAGGAAGGCTGCCTCGTAGGAATGTTCACGAAGCTTAAGATGAATTAATGAGGTTGTATCGCCAGGTATTATCACTCTCTGTTTCTATGAGGAAGCATGGAGATTTGAGTTTTAAGGAGCTTATCAGCTGAGGGTGTGGAGGACCTCCAGTGTGTGCCTCAAAGTGTGACTATCAAAGAGATGTTGCTTAAGCTCTTTGGCTAAAATGCGGTCGAATCTTTTCAAGGATGACGGGTGTAGAGGAGCTGTTTGGAAGAAAGCCCTTCATCTGTGGGACCTATCACTATCACCATTTTTCACATCATTTCCAAATAATGTAGTGTGGTGGGCATGGTAATCTGTCACCCAGCTCTCTCTTCGAGTAAGGACTTCTTGCCATAGTTGCTGTGCATTGCTATTTGCAGTCTTCAGAGGTCAACCGCTAGAGGGTTTTCTCAGTAACAATCAGCTGTCTCACCAAAAGGTCAATTCAGAACAAGTCTCAAAGTCCATGTCAGGTTCAGAGCTTTTTGTAGAGTGTGTGATAGCTGTTCCTAGATGTACATTGCTTGTTGAATTACCTTTTTGCCCATTTAGACATTCTTCTCTGAAAGCTTTTCTAAATAAATATCTTACAAGCTAAACAATATGATTCTACTTTCCAGAAAACCAACCCAACTGACAAGTGGTTATAGTGGATTGGAGAAAAACAGCAACCTCTCTTTGGGCAGTTTAGTAAGAAATGTGATGTGCCTCTTTACCCCTTTCAAAGGTATATGTTAATGGTCTTTGCTGGGAAAATTGAATGAGGAGATGTGGCAGAACATTCCAATGGGGTGAAGTAGGAGATTTAAACATAACATGAGGTAGAAATGACTTTAAGTCTTAGAGGCAGTGATGAGACTTTTCTAACATGGAATAATGATTAAAAGTCATGGTTTTGAACTGATATATTATCAAAGAGCCTGATTCCATGAAGGAAAGAAGAAATGTAAATAGATCATGGTGGGTAAATTCTGGAACAAAAAAGTTTAAAAGACCTTTCTTGTTTATCTTATTTATAAACAAATGAATTGAAACACTTTTCTTAGCCAATAGGGTGAGTGTGTGTATGTGTGTGTGTGTGTGCATAAAGTGTGTATATGTTTGTGGAAAGACATGTCATGAAATCATTTTTTGCCCTCCTTTATATAAATACATATTTCAAATAATGAAAATGTATGCCTGTCTTGATAGCACCTAGCTGAAATGGAATTCCAGTAGCAGAGCGGCTAGCAACCCCACCCTGATGGATAATGAAGGGGTGGTGGACATGAATATTTATTGTTTACTCTTCACAAAGTATAATTTTTACCTGCTGGATAACCTAATGCCCAGTTGTTTGACCTATGACCAGGTGTCCCTCACACAGGAAACTTACTTATATTGACAAATCCCTGTGTGTCCCTTGTCTCACCTGTGTCTGGTTTAGGTCTACCAGACCATCACTCTGGTGCTGGGACCCTGCCCTGGTGTTCTTCCTGGCATCTCAGAGAAAACCTAGCTGGGTAGCTTCTGGTTTTTCAGATGGAAAGCACAATTCGATACAGTAGGAAGTAAGTACAGTGATTCGTTACTTACAGATTCTGAGTAGGGAGGGAGCAAGAGTCAGGAAGGTCCTCTGTCCCTGGGTCTGGCAGCAGGAATGAAGAGTAAGGTTGAGAGAGAGAGAGATAGCAGTGTTTATTGGGGGAATAGGCTTACTTTAAGTTTATAAACAAATATCTGAATAGTCAGTTTAAAGCAGTGGTCCCCAACATTTTGGGGATGATAGCCCAGTTTTGTGCAAGGCAGCTTTTCAGAGATGGGAGGTGCACGGGGAGGCATTAGATTCTCATAGGCGTGTACAGCCTCTATCCCTCTCATGCAATTTACAGTAGGGTTTGCACTAAGATGCAAATTTGATGCTGCCACTGATGTGAGAGGAAGCAAAGCTCAAGCAGTGATGCCAGCCAAGGGGTGGGCTATAAATACAGATGAAGATCCACTGGGTCACCCACTAGCCACTCACCTCCTGGGATGCGGCTCCAGTTTCTAACAGGCCATAGACAGGTACCGTGCCTGGGGACTGGGGACCATAGGTTTAGAGGTAATAGGAAATTTAGGAGCCCCACTCTGCTAGGCAGAAAAGACACCTCTGAGGTCTCATCTCTAGCCACCGGCATGACCCATTTGGGGGAAGCATTCTACTCCTAATGCCAAGGCACCAACCTTTGCTGTGTTGTTCCCCTTAATGGCAGATATTTGGATGTACTATATTGAGGAAGAAATTGCAAGGGGATACAGAAATAGAAACTGTGTCAAAGGTGACTGAGTCCTTCTTGTATGAAAAAATTAAACATATATTCAAAACAGATGCCAAGGTAACATAACATTATAAAAATTTGATGTAATACCCTACAGTCAAAATACATTTACTTGTTTATGTTAATGAACTTGATACTAACAATACCATTTATTCGCTTCATTGATATTACTTTGTGGCGGGTGATTCCAATATGATTTTTAACTTTTACCAAAGTAAAACTTTTTTAAATGTACTGGTGATTTTTGTCAGGACTATTTTGGAATCAGGAGTTATAAAGGTTCAGTACTACTGAACACAGATTTAAATGGAATTTTTAATCTCAAAATTTAAAATACTAAATAGTGATCACTTGCAAAGCATGTTGCCAATTTTATGATACACTGTTGAGTTCATAACATAAAATGGTGTGTGAATATGTAAAAGTTGTCTTCACTTTTCTAGATAAAATTATAAGATAATATATCCAAAGAATTTTAAAGTTACAAAATTTAAGATAGAATGAACTAAATACTACACTTTTACTGTGAGAGAAATAAATTCCTTTCAGGAGTTTCTTAGTATTTAGAGCTTTCTCAAAGGTGTTACACATGTTACTATAATATTTTATGCTAGTCCTACAAGCAGAGAGAAGTTTGGAGACACAGATACTAAAGAAGCATAAAGTCAATTAATAAATCAAAAGATTATGATGGATGGTCACCATATCTAAGTGTGGTATTCCAAAATTCAAGGTCATTCTATCATTTTAGTTTAAAAATTTCAAAATATACAAATAATGCCAAGGTTAATAAAAATGTGTTAAATAAGAATATGTTGATAAATGAAAAGAAATAGTTGAATAAAATAAGTGGTCAATAGGAACTCCAAATTATCAAAACTATGGGACTTTTTTATTTGTGTGTATTTGTTTATATATAAATATACACATATTTGCACATATTACCACATATATAAAAACTCAAATTTTATGATTAATACATAAATACATATTTTGTAAATGAGCAAAAAAGAAATAGTGGAAGCAAGATTTAGGACTTAATCATTTTCCTCTGTTATGTTCAATTAATTCATATGCAGGTTAAAGTATCTAAGTTGTTATGTATTGGTGTGGAGAAACATTCAGCGGTTAAGAAATAAGGGCCAAAAAATTCAGGAAATAAATGATTAGTGTTAAGGAGGAAGAACTTGGAATAAGGCCGAGTTGTATGGAAACATGTTATATCAGGATCAAAACAGGGATTATAACTACTTCTGGGACATGGATAACAATGTAAATGGAAACATTGGACTAAGTCCTGGGAGTAAGATAAATACTCTAGAAGACACTGATGTCAGTTTGGGCAGTAATGGTGATTAGTGTGATCTGGTAATTAAAAAGAGACAGCAAATGCAGAATCTGAAATCTTCTACATTCAGATCCTGTGATATGTTTGACTCAGTTAATTTAAATTACAAAGATATAACTAAATAAGTCATACTGTGAGCTATGACTTCTCCAGACACATGCCTCTTAGTAAGGAAATTCAGAGTTTTGTTAGCTGTAAATTAAGAGTTAATGCGAGCCTGTAAACAACATTTAATTCCAGAAACACAGCTTTCTATTTTCTTAAGGAAGACTAATGGTTTAAAATGGCATCTTGCCTCACTAGTTAAATAACAAAATGAGAAGACAGGGACTATGAATTCTAATTTTGAATAACGGTTTATCTCATATTAGGTGAGGAAATTAGCTTTGGTTTCCTAGGGTGTAAAATAGAACAAATAATACCCAATTACCTTGTGGTAATAGTATAAGAAGAAACTCAAGATGCAGAACTATAAATGACTTCAAGCATATAAAGTTCAAGATTATATAAATAATAATATTTTCAAATTCATCAAGCACATGCAAATTATGTTGCCAGTTAATGGTGCATGAATGTATGAAAGTTGTCTTCATCTTTCTAGATAAAATGACTAAAAGACAAGATTAAATTTATGCAATGAATTTTAAAATTCTGAAAGTTAAGACAGAGTGGCATTGGTCCAACGATAGAAATATTGAACAATGAAACAAAAAATTCAGAAAGACACCACGTATATACATTCATTGGCTTTTCATGACAATTGCTGCAGTACAGCAAGAAAAAAATGGTCTTTTTAACATATGGTGCCAAACTATTAGATATAATATGAGAAAATAAGTGATTAGATCATACTTGCTAAACACTTGAATCAGTTACAGTAGGATTTCAACCTAGATATAAAGTGTGATGCAATTAAGCTTCTTACAGAAAACCCAGAAGAATAATGACTTGGGGAATAATCAGAAATTTCTTATATAGAACACAATAAATATTAACCTTAAAGAAAGAGGTTGACAAATTGGACTGCATTAAAATTAAGAACTCTGATTTGTCAGATTCCACTCAGAGGATGAAAATTAAACCACAAACGAGTTTGATGAAAATGCTTAAAACTGTAATCTGACAAAGGATTCATATGCAAAAAATATAAAAAAAACTCCTAAAGTCAGTATGAAAGAAAGTATAAGAGAAAAATGAACAAAGTAATTAAGCATGCCCTTCACAAAAAACAGCAACCTCAATAATCATCAGGTCAATGTGAATTGGAACCAAGTGGAATGATTTCTTCCAGGGTGGCTAAAATTTACAAGATGACTATTCGGGATAAACTGTCTCCTAAAAATTTGTATGTAAAACCCTGACTCTCAATATCTCAGAATGTGCTTGTGTTGGGAGAAAAGATCTTTAACGAGGTAATTAAGTTAAAATGAAGTCATTGGAGTAAACTCTAATCCAGCATGACTGTTGTCCTTATGGAACAGATTAGGGAGCAGACACACACAGAGAAAAGACCACGTGAAGACTGAGAGGGAAGATAGCCATCTACAAGCACCCAAGAGAAGCGTCAAAAGAAATCACCCTGCTCACAACTTGACCGTAAACGTTCAGCCTCCTGAACTGTGAAAAAACAAAGTTCTGTTGCTTATACAACCCACAGTACTACCTTTGTTATGGCAGCACTTACAAACTGATAAAATGACAAGACCAAAATTTGGTGGTGAGGTGTGAAAAAAATTGCATTCTCACGCACAGGGGACGGGAGTATAAATTGATACAACCACTCTGATGAACTTTTAATGGTATCTACTAATGTTTTAAAGGATATCCTGTGTTCTTACCATTTCATTCCTACAGGTGAAAACATTTGCACCAAAGGACATGTATACACCAGCATTCACAGCAGAACATGTCTTAATAGTCAAAAAAACTAACAACCCAAATGTTCATTAACACCCTAAATGTTTTCATCAGCAGTGGAAAGGATGAATGAATGGTAGTGTCTTTTTTACTGTGTATCTTTTTGGACATGAAGCAAACAGATGTTTATTTAATGCAGAAGCATGGATAAATATTACAAACGTAATGCTGAGTGTCAGACATGCAAAAGCACATACTCTATGGTTTTATTTTCTATAAAATTCAGCCATAGGCACAATTAATCTACAATGAAAGAACGGAAGGTACTGATTACTGCCCTGCAGTGCCTTAATGTTCTCTCTCTTGTTCTAGGTGGTGGAGACGTAACTGTGTTGCAGTATTGGAAAGTTAAGTAAGCTGTACCGTAATATATGTGAACTTTTCTGTATTTATATTAATCTTCAATACAAACTTCACTTAAAATTCAGAGGGGACCATTTTTTTAAATGTTTTAAATTCTTATTAAACTTTTTATTTTTTGATAGCTTATAACAATATACGAAAAATATGTCACTCTTCTTTCAAAACTCTCTGAACACTCAGACTGTCACTCAGGATAACAGCTGAAGGCCTTCTGTGACTTGGAGCTTCTGCTTCATTCCTCTACTCTACTCCTTCTCTGACTTGACCTAATACAACATTCACTTTGGCCCATACTGGCCTTCTGGGCTTACAGTGTCCCATTAATCCCACACTCCAACTTGTACTGCTGTTCAGAGCTTTTGCATAACCTCAATGGTTAGGGCTTTAAAGGCAAAGCCTTACAATAGGTTCCTGATCAGACATGACTTTCTCAGTGAAATTTTCCCTGACCTTCTCTGTGTAGTAGTCCTGTACATAAATGGCATTTCCTATTCTCCTTTTCCCACTTCTAAGTATCTGTCTATCTAACTGTCTGTCTATCTATCTATCTATCCATCAATATGAATGAACAAAATTATATGTCTGTTCCAAACTAAAATATAAGCCCTTTAAGGGTGTGGATTTTGTTCGTTTCTGTTCATTTTATAGTCTTTTCACCTGGAATATTGCTTGAATATTTTGAATATTCAGTTAACATTAGCATAAAAGAATAAATGAATGAGTTTTTACCTTCATTTTATTATTTAGGCTACCATGTTACTACCTATGACATTTAGTGAATAAATAATTGTCAAATGAGAATAAATATTGAACCAACATAAGTTAGGAATAAAGACAAAAGGGGTAAAACCTAAGATAGCACACACTTGCTAACATTAATCAAATGCTTTGATTTAACACTTATCAGTTTAACAGATCACAATCGTGTCTACAACACAATTTGGTAGAAAGACACTGTACTAGAGGTTGGGGGCAATGTTACTTTTAATTCTTCTCAAATAGTTGTCTCCTATTACATGAGTACAAATTATAGTATGATATGTCTTTCTCCGAATCGGTGACAAAGATTTCTAGAGTACAACCTCAAAACCAAAGGCAAGCAAAGCAAAAATAGACAAATGGGAGCATGTTAAACTATAAAGCACCTGCACAGCAAAGAAAACAATCAACAAAGTGAGGAGATGATCTACACAATGGGGGAAAATATTTGCAAACTATTCAACTGACAATATATTAATAACCAGAACATATAAGGAACATGAACAATTCAATAGAAAAGAGAACAAATAATTAGATTAAAACAGGGCAAAAGGTCTGAATAGACATTTCGCAAAAGAAGTCATACATATGGCCAAAATACACCTGAAAAAAATCTTCAACATCATTAATCCTCAGAGAAATGCAAATCAAAACCACAATAAGTTATCATGTCACCCCAGTCAAGGTAGTTTTTATCAAAACAAGGAATAACAGATGTTGGCAAGAATGTGGAATACGGAAAGCCTTGTTGGTGGAATGAAATCTGGTATAGCCACTAAGAAAAATAGTATGGAAGTTTCTCACAAAACTAAAAATAGAACTATCATATGATCCAGCAATCCCACTGCTGGGTGTACATCCACCAGAAAGGAAATTGGTGTGTAGAGGAGAGATCTGCCTTCCCCTGTTTACCATAGCACTATTCGCAATGGCCAAGATATAGAATCAATCTAAATAATGGATGAATAAAGACAATGTGGTATATGTACACAATGTAATATTATTTAGCCACAAAAAAAGAATGAAATTGTGTTATTCACACCAATAGAATTAATATGATCAATGAGATAACTGGTAGAACAAAGTGGTGTTTAGTTTGGCCTAGATTCTTTCCTGTACTATCTCGTGTCACTTAAAAATGTCCTGAGAAACACACCATTAGGCACTGCGGGAACATAATGGAGGACTTACACAAATGTAGATGGTATTGTTTACTGCACGTTTAGGCTACATAACCTGCAGCCTTTGGGCCACATATGGCCTTCTGGATCGCTGAGTATGGCCTTTTGACCAATCTAAATTTCACAGAACAAATTCCTTGTTAAAATAAGTTTGTATTCCATCAAGGAGCCACACTTGGGGATCTGGAGGGCCACATGTGGCCTTGAGGCTGTAGGCTCCCCACTCTAGGTATAGCCTATAACACCTAGGGTACAACCGGTACAGCAATGTTATTGTACTGAATATTGTAGGCAACTGTAACACAGTGGTATTTGTGTATCTAAATATATCTACACATAGAAAAGTTACAGTAAAAATATGGTCTTATCATCTTATGGGACCACCATTGTATATGAGATCAGTCATGGACCAACAGAACCTAACTGTACAAGTATTGGTTTTCCCCACGTTATGATCTGAATAATTATCAGTATGATTTCGATAACATTTACTCTCAGTGAAGATAAATGGAGATTGGATTGTTTGGTAGAAAATTACATTCTTCAATTCTACATATTATGGCCAAAACAAATCTTCTTGATCATTCTGTAAATATGTGATATACTTCATTTGTTTTTTGATGATAGTATAAATTATGTTTTTTATTAACACAGAAACAAATTCCATTAAGTTTGGAATTAGAATTTTACTTTTCTAAGGAGTTCTATTAAAATGCTCCAGCTAAACACTTACAAATTACTATCCATAGGTAATTCTCAATTATTAGGTGGTTGATTTGTCTCTTCATTAAGAACATTCCAACATAAGCATTCAGACTGTCCTCTTTCTCCTTCATCAGAACTGGTCCACAACCTGCTAGGAAGCATTTCCACAGAGCTGCAGATAAACACTGGGGGTCACCTTCCACTGATTTATTATTTTATTAAGATTTGAAATCATTACAGTGGAACAGTGCCTGTCAGGTTATCTTGTTAAATCAAGATCAAGATTTAACTCAGTAAGACACTTTTATCTGGTTCCCAACTTGCTAAACTTCTTTCATTTCTATCTGTATTATTTCTTTTACACTTAAACCTCTATCTTGTAAGCCTGTTTTTTTTCTGTTTTGTCTGCCTTCTGGATATTCCATCAACTTCTCTCATTTTTCCAACTCTATCGCAATTTTTGCCTCTTTTTGTTTTTAAGATTTGTTATTGTGCTTGGTCTTTCAGGGTATAATGTGAAAGTACTCCAGAAATGTTGGCTATTTCCGTGTTTGTATGTCACTATATGGTGAATCACAGTGTATTGAGAAATCAGAAGAGCAAGTGTCTGTGAGACAGAGCAGTTAGCATAATCTGTTTAATGCATAGCTGGCTCTACCTCAAATTATGATCTTCTCAGGAGTATGATTTCGTCTGCCTTATTCATGGTGATTTCCCAGTGACTGCCTCACTGCCTGGCATATAGGCCAAGCTCAAGAAATGTTTGCAAATGGAGTATGTTTGCTAGCTTTTGTTCCACATTCATAGAACACACATACGTCAAATATCCTTAGCTAGTTTTTGACCTATATTGATTATTAAAATTTTTGACTAAAATAATTCCAATGAAAATGCACTTTTGAATACTTTTCTAGGCAGATTTTGGATCTATAAATAATGGGCGCTATTCATAAAACATTATTTCCCCTTAAAAATCTATATCTTTCCTCCTAAAATATTATAGTTCCCAACAAAATAAGAGAAAATACACCATTTTCTTTCCATCATTTTAAACTTTTTCTACAGGAGAAGAAAAAAATTCCCAATGAGTTAATAATGACAGTGGAGAAAATTATAAGGAAAAGGTGAGTCAGAACATAACTGCATGCAAATGATTTTGACAGACATTAACACATAAAAAAATTATTTGCAAGCATAAAAGCTACAGCATGGAAAAGAGCAGCATTTTTCCTCATTAACCTATAATGAAAAGATGCTTGCAAGGACAAAATGTTAAGTGATTTGTTAAATAGAACTCTTCCTATTTTCTTCTGGCAAAATGAAGAGGCTGACACCTAGGTTTAAAAAAGAGATACAGAATTTTGGTCCCTTCCAAATGCTTTGAGGTAAATATATGAACAATATGAAATAATTTCCCACTCCTTTGAGTAAAATATGTCAATGTCAGTGAAAGAAAGAATGAAAGAAAAGGGCTTCGGAGAATTTATACACCCGGCTCTTTTTAGTTAACTAAGTGACCTCATAAAATAAAGGGCATCTATTTTTAAATCTCAGTATCTCAGGACACTAGATTACATCTGAAAATCAAAACCCAAATGGTCATCTCAGTTATCAGGGGAAAGACGATTTCATGAGCAAATTAATTTAGGTTTTTGTTTCATCTATTTCTTTCATTAACTTTCTACTCCTTTTAGCATTTCTTTTAGAAAAAAGCTGGAACAAACGAAATTCATATTACTTAATTTTTCAGTCTAATGAGAGATAGGGGAGAGGAAGAAAGGAAATATTGAACTGTAGGCTAAACTTAAGTTTATGGAATACCTTTTTCATGTTTTCTCTCCCTATTGACTATTAGCCCATAAAATCAATGATTTTAGAATTAAAGATCTCCATTACAATCATTTGTGAAAAGAAGAGATTATAAAAAGAGATAAGAAAAGTAGTTCAAGGATTTTTTTGTTACTTTGTTACGAAGTGGAAAACCAGGGATCCTGCAAGCCTCATCCGACAGATGGGTTCACAAGCCTGGCTTTCCAGGAGGTCCGTGCTGAGTCTCAGGTGCTGCCAAGAGCAACTCCCAGTGTGAAAAGTCCTAGGAGTGCCAAGGGAAGCAGAGGTCACCAGGTCTACGAGATGTGATCCCCAAATGAAGAATGCTTGCCGAAACCCAAGGGCACAAGAGGAGGTGAGATTAGAGGAACCAAATAAGAACAGAAAGTGTGGCCAGGTCTGGACATGACAAACTGGTTCACCATTTGGTTCATGAATCATTTGTGAGCCTGACTTTCTTATGTGCTTACATGCTGTGGGCTTTATGTGTGTTTTTCAAAGAGCTGAGCCATACAGGATAGGTGCTATATATTACTATGGGAGAGGTTCGTCGTATTTAATTTTGTGTCTTCCCAGTACCTACAGTGTTTTTAAACAGATACTCATTCAATATTAGTTTAGTTTAATTCAATTGAAAGATAAGATCTCCAGTAGTCATGGATCAAACCTGAGAATGACTGTTTTTTCATTAAAAGAGTTTGACACTTTGTAGGTATATAGGTTTATTTAAATAGAAAAGGAATTCATTTCACCACTCAGGAAACTTTGAAACTAAACTAGAAAATAATAATAAACCTTTCCAAATACAGTTTGAAAGGTATCTTATTTTTTTCTTAACTCACTTAATTTTTTAAACTATTTTCATTATTAGGTAAATTTTAGTTGACATTGGTATAATATATTCATAGATTAAGAAGGTAACTGACGTTCTAGGATAAGATTTAATCAGGCTTAAAAACATAATGATTCTAATATTATTATTTGTTTACTAAGAAACAGGATGGTATTCTATATTAATCTGAGATATCTGAGAAGAAATAAATATTGGATGCTCATTTTTGTTACTCTTCCTAGTATTTAAAAAAAGCAGACCATTTTATAGTATTGTATCATAAAAGTGAATCCTGAATGTATTATAGCATGAATATTCTGCTGGAAAACTTACATTTTATTGTTGATGCATCAGTGATTTTTGAACATTTTAAAAATGTTCCATTTTATAAGTTAAGGGCAAAACCAATATTATTATGTATGAAACATAGGTATGGCTTGCACTCCACAAACATCATCGTACTGTTGACACACCTTATATTTGTTTTTCTTACCATGGCTTAACCCACCTTATGAAATACTGTTTGTCATGTATCTATCACATAATTAGACTATTTTATTAAAACACAACAATGTCAAGAATCTAATGTAAAAGCAAACATATAATCAAAATTAAAGTATCTTAATGCAAAAATTTGCAAAGATTATCTCTCACTAGTGACAATTATTTGTGAAAGGCTTAAAGAACATATACATATATATATATATCTCCATTGAAAAATCTATTACATTTTATTATTTGGAGAGGGAGCACTGACTGAGAAGAATGTTGCATTTAGAGTACATTTTGTCCTTTACACAACTTAACCAGCCCTTGTTTCAAGAATTTTTAGTATTTAATACATAGCATACATAGCATAGTTTTTCTTTCTTTATTTTTCTCCTAATAAGTAGAAAGCTCTCAATGATCAAAGTTGGTTGACATGAGGGGAGTATAGTGATACATAAACATGAATTCTTTATGACATAAAAACTTTATCTGTATTTTTCTACTTTATTATACATTCACACATTATGAGGGTCTAAAAAAGGGCTAATAGCTCAGCCCTTTCCACAACCTGCAGTACTGAGTGTAGAATGTTTTCCATTCTGGCTAGGAAATAGAAAACAGGCAGTTTTGCATTTAACTAAAAGATCTTTAAGCCCTGGGGGGTGGGGGGGGGAGAAAGCAAGACAGATGGAAAGAGGCAGAGACAAAAAGATAGCTAGGTTTGCAATATATATGTGTGTGTGTGATGTGTGCTATGTATGTATATATATGACACCTTTGACATAAGTAACTCCATCTTACAGAAAGACTATATATTACATTTCAAAAGGTGCCATGTTTGTGGGATCAGATATCCCCAGATGTCCACCTAATTGATAGACTACACCCAACCCGACAAGAGACATTACCAGACACGTCATTTACTATGGCCCTCACCAGAGGACTCAAGGACTACAGAAGAGCAGGACTTCTCCAGTTCCACACAGTTGTCTCACTAGACACTATCTTGCTGTCACTCATGGTCAGCACCCAGCATCTGCCACCAAAGGCTCGGCCCAAATCAAAGATGCTTCCTTGTAAGACCTTCCCCACATCGCTCTTCCTACACTGGTTCATTAACTACTTTTCCTATCCCCCTTTCTCTTGTTGTTAAATGTTACTCTGTTTGAGGTGAAATTTTTAATCTCTAACATTTATGCTTTGATTAATATATTAAAACATACGCATTGCAATATTGACTGACTGGTGGATTGTCTTGAGGCTGTGTGCCCATGTTCCCAAGGAAACAATTTTCTCTAGCGCTACCAATTGAATGGGTAGTATTTGACAGAATCACCTCCTTTGGAACTCCATGTAGCTTGTGGTTTTATGATTGAACAGACATTAATGAAAGTACCTCTCTTCTGGAGAGATACAAATGTGCATGGACCTGGTTGTGTCTGCCCTTGTGCTGCTTATGGCAGGGTTTATACTTGAAAGCAGTCACCAAACAGAGATTATTGGGAGGAAAAGATTTCGGACAGTGGGCCACACATCTATCTAGAGAAGAGAATATTACCGGTGAGGTAATAATGGATACAAAATTCCTGGTGTAAGCCTGCTCAGACAGTCTGAGAAACAGCAGTGCCTGAGTGCCTGGGGGAAAGGTGAGGGAGATTGAGTGGGAACATATAAAGTTAGAGAGCTCAGAAGATGTCCCAGAGTCAGTGTAAGTACTTTTGGATTTGGTCTGACTGGGATGGGAAATCCATGGAGGACATTGAGCATGAAATAGTGTTGATCT
This sequence comes from Galagoides demidoff, assembly GCA_963574575.1. Lineage (NCBI taxonomy): Eukaryota > Metazoa > Chordata > Mammalia > Primates > Galagidae > Galagoides > Galagoides demidoff. Next base: position 5,705 of record CAUYQV010057093.1, on the reverse strand, counting down.
CACGTACAACCCACTGGCATACCTCTGGCTGCAGTGAAGAATAGAAGGAACATGTGGAAGGAAGGACACAACACGGGGAGAGCCAGTGGTCAGTCAATGCTGCAATCCAGACATGGTGCTACACCTGAGCAACATATAGATGTTACAGAGTAAAATCTTCCCATTAGAAAAACTACTGATCCAGACAAAATGTGAGGTGGCTTATGCCAGGTGGTAGGCAGGAGAAGGAGAAGTGAGAAGTGGTTAAATTCCACCCAGAGTTTGAAGGTAGAGGCAACAGGATTTGCTGATGGAGGGGATGACATTTGTGAGATGAGCAGAAGAGTCAACCAAGCCTTTAAGATCATTGACCTCAGGAACCAAAAGGTCAGCATGGTTGTTAGCTGAAATGAGGAGGCAGCTGCAGTTTTGTTGAGGCTGAGAGTAGAGTTGGAGTGGAAGAGGTAAGTGGAGAGGCTGCTCCCTGCTGAGTGTGAGAAAGTCTTCAGATGGTCAGGTGCTGATGTCAAACAGGCACTTTCCTGTGTCACATCTGTGTGTTGTTTACCTTCAGTAGAGCCCTCAGTAAATGGTGACTATATTATCATAAACTTGATTCTCCCTGTTCATGAGTCATGTAATATTGGAAAGAGATTAGAAACTATTTTCCATCTCGTTTTACAATATTTCCCTACATTTCAGATTTTTTAATTTGCGAATATTTGACCTTTATTTGAAATTTGAATTCAAAGAGTACGGAAATATTAAAGAATTTTTTTTTTTTTTACAGAGTCTCACTTTGTTAACCTCAGTAGAGTGCTGTGGTGTCAGAGCTTACAGCAACCTCAAACTCTTGGGCTCAAGCGATTCTCTTGCCTCAGCCTCCCAAGTAGCTGGGACTACAGGTGCCTACCACAGTGTCTGGCTATATTTAGAAGTGGGGTTAAGCTCTGGCTCAGGCTGGCCTCAAGCCCATGAGCTCAAGCTATCCACCTACCTACCTCAGCCTCCCAGAGTGCTGGGATTATAGTCCTGAGCCACCGTGCCAGGCCTAACCAACTTTTAATATCTTCTTTTCTTTCCTGCATGTCACTGCCCCTTCTGGGATGCAGAACCTGCAGTCTCAAGGCCACATGTGGCCCTCTAGATCCCCAAGTACAGCAGCCCCTCAACTGAATCCAGATTTCTCAGAACAAATTCCTTTATTTTATTAAAATAATTTGTTCTGTAAAATTTGTATTCAGTCAAAAGACCACACTCAAAGATCCAGAATGCCATGTATGGCCCCAATAAGTCTCCCGAATCAAGCCCCTTAGAATGAACTGTTTGGCAAGAGTCTATTTTTATAAGTAATGACAAATATTTAATGAGCACTTTATTTAAGACAAACACTCTTTTAGGCATTTTATACACATTGTTCTTAATCCCATAATAATTTCCAAGGTAGGTATTATCAACCATCCTTACAGACTAACAAACTGAGGCTCAGAGAAGGTGCAAGTCAAGATCACGCTGGTTTTCTATTCAACCCATTATAGCTTCCATGTTGTTACACTGTCTCCATTTTCAGGCGTAAGATTTGTCTTATTTTTTCTAAAAGCTTAACTTTATTTTCATTTTCATGTTATTATATTTTTATATCAGAACTTTTGTGTTCATTTTAACTAATATATTATGCCACATACAGACAGAATATTTTATTTGGTCTGTGTATAATGAATCAAATAATTGTTCTCCCCTGAAAAAAGAAGTGCTAAAAAACAGAAGCTACTGTAACGAATTCTAGGTTCCCAAATGTAATACTACTGGTTCGCCATATAGCAGGTACAGCAATGATAAAAAGATTTCACATGAATTTCTGCCTTCATTTCCTGAAATACTAACATTTTATTGTTTTACCTCTTAAAACCTTTAAGGGATGATCATATGAGTAGAAGTGAGCATTACAAAATTTAGGTTTCTCTAATACATCAGTTGATGTGATTTTAAAATTATTCAATTTTCTTTCTTTTGTGGAAATGATCTGATATCAGACTTAAAATTCCAGAGCACTCTTTAGGCTGATGTAGTTTGATACAATCGTGGAATTACATTAGCATTTGTTATGTGTAGAGAGATACAATACGCAAGGAACCAGAAAACAGCACTGGCATTAGAACTAGGCCTAGCAGAAAAAGCAAAGTAATGTTTGATGTGAATTTTGATCTATCACATTTATGCATTGATTAAATACACTACAGCACTCCTTAGATTTCCCCCTTAAATGATTCTAAGGATTTGAATCAACCAACCTTCCTTCCTTCCTTCCTTCCTTCCTTCCTTCCTTCCTTCCTTCCTTCCTGCCTTCCTTCCTCTCTTCCTTCCTCCCTCCCTCTCTCCCTCCCTTCTTTTCCTTCCTTTCCTTCCTTCTTGCTCCCTTTTCCCACTCTTCCTGTATTTATCCCTCCTCCTTTTCTCCTTCCCTTTCTCCCTCCCTTCCTTCCTGCCTCTCTTTTCACGCCTATTTGATAGGTAGTTATATTGACTTGTGCAAAAAAAAAAAAAAAAAAATTCTAGGTGACTTTATTCTTTGATTCTGTTTCCCTGATTCTATGGCAATTTTATTTGCTCTCTTGATGACAAGTTAGTGCCAATTCTGTTGGCAGCACTGTAAGTGTAATTTATGCTTATATTTACTATGAATGTTCAGTAGTGACCTTCATGCCTAAAACGTTTTCATCTTCGTTCAAATTCTCTTTGTGTGTGTACTAAAGGGCTCCCCAAATCTATACCACTTGTACTTGATGCTATTGGATAATGCAGTTTTGAATTTATGTACTTTTACTTTGTCTATGTCATGACACCTGAGAAATGAAAGAGTATTTATTTTCCTTCTGCTGTTGATATGGACCATAAAATCTAAATGCTGGCTAGTGTGGAATTCCAGAGTAGAAAAGACCTGCCCTTAATTATTTCATTGTTATACTGAGAGTCACTCATCCTTAGTTTTGTTTCCACCTTTGTGATTGCCTTTCATTAAGACTTTATAATCTGAAAAGACCTCAGTGAGAAGCTGTTTAATCTTTTTTAATGTAGAAATAATAAATACTCAACAAATAATGTACTTCACTGCAGTTTAGTGTTTCATGCATTGCATCTTTCTTAAAATTATGATTGGATTTTTTTCTCACAGAGCCTTTTGGAAAGACTAAAGAACACATTCCTGGGGTAGGTAAGAATACATCTTCCTTCTTACTCAAGTATTGCTGTAGCATATCTACTATGAAAAGCCATAGACCTACTATGGGAGGATCTGGAGTAGCAGAGTGGAAAGGAACAAAGTGGTCAGGACTAGTTTCTCATTCTTTCCTCCGACTCACCCACAAACCCAGTACTTCTTAATACTCAGGGCAATTTAAAAAAAATGCTCAGGGCAATTTCCAGGATCTGGTTTTTTGTTTTGTTTTGTTTTATTTATTTTTTTATTAAATTATTTATTTACATAAATCATGTATACATTAATGCATTTATGGGGTACAATGTGCTGATTTCATATAGAATTAGGAACACTTACATCACACTGGTTGATGTATCCTCATCTTGTTTACTTAATTATTGTGTTAAGACATTTATACTCTATACTAATAGATCCAACATGTATCCTTGCATTATGCACAATAGGTGTGATCCCACCATTCACCCTCCCTCAATCTGACCTCCTTCCTCCTTTCCCATCTTCCCTCCTCCCTCCTTCATCCTGGGCCATAGTTGTGATCTATTCTTCATATGAAAGTGTGTTTGTAAATTGGTTTCATAATAGTACTGAGTACATGGGACATTTTTTTCTTCCATTCTGGAGATACTTTACTAAGAAGCATATGTTCCAGATCCATTCATGTAAACATAAAAGAGGTAAAGTCTCCACCTTTTTTAAGGCTGCATACTATTTCGTGGTATATATATACCATAATTTGTTAATCCATTCATGGGTTGATAGGCACTTGGGCTTTTTCCATGACTTGACTATTATCAATTGAGCTGCAATGAACAACCTGTTGCAAATATCTTTGTTATAAAGTGATTTTTGGTCTTCTGGATAGACACCTAGTATAGGTATTGCAGGATCAAATAGCAGGTCAGCTTCTAGATCCCTGAGGATTCTCCATATTTCTTTCCAAAAGGGACATATTAGCTTGCATTCCCACCAGCAGTGCAGAAGTGTTCCCTTTTCTCCATATCCACGCCAACATCTGTAGTTGTGGGATTTTGTTATGTGAGCCACTCTTATTGGAGTTAGATGATATCTCAAAGTGGTTTTGATTTGCATTTCTCTAATGATTAAAGATGATGAGCATTTCTTCATGTGTCTGTAGGCCATGTGCCTATCTTCTACAGAGAAGCTTCTGTTTAAGTCCTTTGTCCACAATGAGATGGGACGACTTATTCTTTTCTTATTAATAGGTTTGATTTCTCTGTGGATTCTGGTTATCAAACCTTTGTCAGAAACATAATCTGCAAATATCTTCTCCCATTCTGAAGGCTGTCTGCTTGCTTTACTTACTGTGTTCTTGGCTGTGTAGAAGCTTTTAAGTTTGATCAGATCCCAGTAGTGTATTTTTGGTGTTGCTTCAATTGCTGGGGGTAGGGGGGAAGGGTATCTTCCTCATAAAGTTATCTCCTAGGCCAATTTCTTCAAGCATTTCTCCTGCACGCTCTCCAAGAATATTTATAGTTTCATGTCTTAAGTTTAAATCTTTTATCCAGTAAGAGTCAATTTTTGTTAATGGTGAGGTGTGGGTCCAATTTCAGTCTTCTACAAATTGCCAGCCTATTCTCCCAGCACCATTTGTTAAAAAGGAAATCTTTCCCCCAATTTATATTTTTGATAGGCTTATCAAAGATCAAATGAAAATAAGTGTCTGGGTTCATCTCTTGGTTCTCTATTCTGTTCCGTACATCTACCTCTCATTTTTGTGCCAATATCATGCTGTTTTGATCACTATAGATTTATAATATAGTTTGAAGTCTGGTAGCATGATTCCTCCTGATTTGTTTTTATTTCTGAGTAATGTCTTGGCTATTTAAGGTTTTTTCTGGTTCTATATAAAACAAAGTACTATTTTTTTCCAGATCTTTAAAGCATGACAGTGGTGCTTTGATAGAGATTGCATTAAATTTGTAAATTGCTTTGGGCAATGGACATTTTAACAATGTTGATTCTTCCTAGCCATGAGCATGGTATGTTTTTCCATTTGTTAACATCTTCAGCTGTTTCTTTTCTCAGAGTTTCATAGTTCTCTTTATAGAGATCTTTCAAGTCCTTTGTTAGGTAAATTCCCAGATATTTCATCTTCTTTGGCACAATAGTAAAGGGAAAAAAGTCCTTGACTGTTTTTTGGGCTTGACTATTATTGGTATATATAAAAGCTACTACTTTGTGAGTATTGATTTTGTATCCTGAGACATTAATGTATTCCTTCATCACTTCTAAGAGTTTTGTGGTTGAGTCCCTGGGGTTTTCCAGGTATAAAATTATATCATCTATGAAGAGTGAAAGTTTGATCTCCTCTGACCCTATTTGTATACACTTGTTCTCCTTCTCTTGACTGATTGTGATAGCTAAGACTTCTATTACAATGTTAAAAAGCAGTGGAGACAATGGGCAACCTTGCCTGGTTCCTGATCAGAGTGGACATGTTTTCAATTTTATTCCATTCAATATGATATTGGCTGTAGGTTTGTTGTAG
>CAUYQV010057092.1:0-16273 GCA_963574575.1 Galagoides demidoff | reverse complement strand
GCGCCCGCCACAACGCCCGGCCATTTTTTGGTTGCAGCCATCATTGTTGTTTGGCGGGCCCGGGCTGGGGATTCGAACCCGCCACCTTAGGTGTACGTGGCTGGCGCCTTAGCCGATTGAGCCACAGGCGCCGAGCCGAGAGTCAGAATTTGTATCTAGCTGGTCTGACCCCCTCCCCACACAAAGCTCTTGCTCTTTCCACTCTAGCCACTGGCCCCTACCACTGGGGAGGGGCCCTGAGGGATAACCTTGCCAGAGAAAGTTAGTGGCTGGGCCTGGGCCCTAAGTCCTAACTGAGCTATCCTCCCTACCCGCCATTACCCCTGAGGTAGGGTGGTCTTAGTTAATGGAAGAGTGAGAGGGGGTTCAAGGTCAACTAACCCTGGGCTCAAATCCTGTCTCTAAGCTGTATGACCTTGAGCAAGTCATTACCTTTTCTGAGTGTCTGATAGGCTGCAATAGAGATGATAAGACCAACTTCACCGGTTGCAAAGACAAGGAGATGGGGTCAGGTATCTAACGTGTGTGCTGTGGAGTTTGTACAGGGTAAATTTTACCCTTTTGAAGAAGAGGGATGGGGTTGGCCAAGCCAAGGCTCAAAGGTTCTAGAAATCTTAACTCTCCATTCCTGCCCTCAGAGGCCCAGAGCCCCATCTCTCTGGGGCTTTGGCAGGGGGGCCACAGGCTCCTCCCCTACTCAGGTACCACCCCAGCTTTAACCCATGCGATCTCCCAGGGCTGGACCCAAGCCTGTCGAAGCTGGGTCTGGGTATATAACCATTATATCTCCCACACAGACAATACCAGAACTAGTCCTTCTGCCCCAAGAGCAGAGCCCACAGGAGACGTTGGGGTATAGCCCCAGCACCTCTTCCACAGTAAGTGCCCCATTACCTGTTGGTGAGGTAGGCTGCCCTGAGTTCCCTTTGCCTAAGGAAAGTCAGTTCCTGGGTCATCCTGAGGAACCTTCCAGCACTAATTAGACTTCCTTTCCTCTCCCAGGAATTCACCTCAGAGAATACCCCTTGTCCCAGCTGCTGAGTAGGTTTGCACCCTACGTGTGTGACTGAGTGGGGCTGAACATCAGCCCCTGAGCTGCTCACCAACCAGTACATTCTGCCCAGAGGGGCTCCTTTTGTGAATTGTCACAAAAGCACCCCGGGTGGCATCGGGGAAGAACTTTCTTTCTGAAGGCCTCATTCTCCAGCTCTGTAAAATGTGGGTGCTCAGTGCAGGTTAAGTCCCTGCCCACGTCCCTCTCCCTTTGTGAATGCAAAACCGCCCCTCCCTGCCAACCCCGCCTGGCACCCTTCTGGCTACTAGTCACTCTAACAAGCAGAAACCTGGAGCTGGGGTGCTGAGTACCCAGAGGTGGGTATAGGCCGGTGCAATCAAGGGTGGGAGTGAGGATAGGGCAGGAAAGGAAAGGACACCGCAGGGGTAGAAGCTGGAAGTACTCAAGTACTCTCAGGTCTCTGCCAATGCGTTTCTCTGTCTAATGTGCCTGCGACTCAGATTTGTCTCTCTCTGTCCAGGTATGTGTTGGCACCTGGGTGTGTGTGCATAATCTCTGCAACTGTGTGCATGCAGTGGAGTTCTGTGCGTCTCTTGCTCTGGGTGGGGGTGTGTGCAGCCCTGTCTCTGGGTGGGATGTGTGTGGGTCTGCACGTGTATGTGCCTGAGGTAGGGGGTTGTCTCTGTGTGCCTGTGTGTCTGATTGGGAGTCTATTGAAGCACAAGGTGCGTATCTGTGTGTCTGTCTGTCTGGATGGGTATGTATCAGCATATTGGGGGTGTCTGAGTGTGTCTGCACAAGTGTGTGAAGATCTGAGTGTGAGTGTGTTAGCCTGGAGGGAGTGTCGGAGTAGGGATGAGTGGGCAGCATGTGCACCTAGCTGTATGCACCTGGGTAGGTGTGTGAGTCTAGGTGGATGTGGATCTGTGTCTGGGAGCGTGGAGTTACCAGCATGGAGGGCGAGTGTCTGTGTGCATATCACTGGGCATATCTTCTTATCAGTACATGAGGTGTAGGGTGTGTCTCTGTGTGTATATGTCTGGGAGGAGTGTATCCGTATATGTGGGGTGTGTATCCTATGTTAGACTGGGTGGGTGTACAGTAGTGTGTGGGGAATGAGTATTTGTGTGTCTGTGTGGGTGGATCAGTGTGTGGAGTGTGTATTTCTGTGTGGGTCTGACCGGGTGTGTTTCTGCTTATAAGGAATGTGCTTATCTGTGCATCAATTACTGGGAGAATCTGTCCGTCAGTATCTGTAAGCAGAGCGTGCGTGTGTCTGTGTCGAGTGTGTCAGTGTGTGTGTATGTGTCTGTGCGCCGTCTGTAGTATATCTGTGTGTCTGCGTATGTCTGCACCTCTCCAGCTTGGCTGGGCCCTGGCACTGTAAATCCATCAACTCCACATGATTTTGTCAATTCTGACAGCTAACTTCAACATGACGACAAATCTGGCCCCAGAGGATATTAAGCAAAGACACATGAGCCTATAATTTTCTGCTTCCACGTGTGAGATGCTATAATAATCAAAAGAAAATGAGTTTCTAACTACCCCGGCTCTTTGTGCTGTTGCTTTCATGCCAGCTGCACTAATTGAATCACCCGGCACCACTGTATCAATGGTAACTTGGGTATTGGGGGGTAATCAGGCGTGTGGGGGGGACCAGCTTGGAGAGGTGCGGGGGCTTTTGTGAAGGTCCCATCTGCCTCATGCACCAAAGCCGCCCGCCCGCATTTGGCTGGACAAGGGAGTGACTGAAGGACAGCCCCTCACCCAGGGGAAGCCGGGGAGGGGGTGCATCGGGGAGGGAGCACCTGTACCCAGATGCTGCAACTCAGGCCCCTTGGGCCCAGAAGGAGAACTGTGCAAAAATAATAAAGATCCAGAAACTGGAGGTGGGCCTACCGGGGTTCAATCCTCGCTGTCATTTGATTTCTGGGAGGTATAAACACACATTAAGCACCTTCAGTTTCCTTGCAGAGAGGAGGCATTTGGAAGTTGTGATTGTTTTTGCTTTTACCAAGCATTGACCGTGCTTTACCACGCCTTATCTGTTTGACTCTTCACAGTGTGAGATAAGGCTTGTTATCCCATTTTATACCTGAAGAAACTGAGGCTCAGAGAGATTAAGTAACTTGGTCACTTGGGAGAGACATAGTTTTCTCTACGTATACAATTGTGGGAACTTTAAGCAGTGTGTGTCTTCAAAAATGGAGGAGAAACAGTCCCTGGTGATATCTAGAGGGACCCTCCACAGTCCTGTGACTCAAAATAACAATTGCTCACCCTGATACATCACATGCCATGGGGCACTTACTGTGTATTAACATGGGTGACTCTTATAATGAGTTTACAAGTAGACACAGATGATCCCCATCTTACAGATGAGAAGAGTGGAGCACAGAGAGGAGAGGCTAAGTAACTTGCCCAGGGTCACATGGTTGGTAGGGGATAGAACTGGGCTTCCAGTTAGGAAGTCTGTCTTCAAAGTTCCCATTTTCTTTTTATAATTTTTTTTTTTTGAAACACAGTCTCTGTTGCCCAGGATAGAGTGCTGTGTCATCATCATAGCTCACAGCAACCTCAAACTCCTGGGTTCACGTGATCCTCCTGCCTCATCCTCCTAAATAGCTGGGACTATAAGTGCCCGCCAAAACACCTGGCTAGTTTTTCTATTTTAAGTAGAGTTGGCTTCAACTCCTGAGTACAAGCAATCCTTCTGCATTGTCCTCCCAGAGTGCTAGGATTACAGGTGTGCACCACCGTGCTTGGCCCACAGTCCTCATTTTCATCTACCACCTGTTATTATGACCTAATTGTGCTCCACATCCTCTTTTGCCCTTCAGGTCTTCTAAATTGAAACCCTATTTGTCTCTAAAAGAGATCTTCTCTTTACCCAAGGAACCTCCTCCTCTCTTTACCCTTCAGTCCTCTTGAAGTGAAACTCCAGAGCGGGTTGGAGAATCCTCCATCTGCAACCTCCTGTACCCCCGTGTTACTCTCCAACTCATGCCTCCACTTCCAACCAGATACCAAGTTTTCACCAAGTAGCTGTTATGTCCCCAAAACTGGGTGGAGAACTAAAGGTTTCAAAGAAGAAATTAGTATAACTTTGCATTTTTGTACAGCAGAGCTTAAAGCAATAGAAAGAGTATAGGCTTTGGAGCCAGATAGACCTGCATTCTGGTTCTGCCACTGTCCATGACTAGCTTATTGTTAAACATCTCTGTGGCCCAGTTTTCTCAACTGTAAAGTGGGGACATGTTCCCCTAAACCAGGAAAAGGGAGATGTGTGTCTGCTCTTATCACTGCTATTTCATAATGCCCTGGAGATCCTGACCAGTGCAATAAGACAAAAAAAAAAAAAAGAAAGAAAGAAAAAAAGAAAGAAAAGATACACAGATTGGAAAGGAAAAAGAAAAAAAATCTTTATTTATAGACATCATTATCATCTTCATAGAAAATTCTATAGATCAACCAAAACAAAAATCAGAACTTTAGCAATGTTTCAGAATGGGAAGTCAATGTACAAAATTCAAATGTATTTCTATATAGTAAAAATAAACAACTGTAAGGTGAAATTAAAAAAGGAATGTTAATGCCACCTCACAAAGTTCCTGGAAGGAGTAAAATTAGGAAATATTTAGGAGTATCTCATTTGCATTCTTCCTGATAAGTTTGAGATGGGAAGAAAGAGGGTTAAAGAGAATCACACCCAACATCTATCTCCTGTCTGCACCAAAACTACAGAGAGGGAGTGTTTCTAATATGTCCTCAATAATTGTGCCAATTAAAAATATTGAGCCTTGATTTATCTGTGATTTGGGGGAAGCAGGAGATAGGGGGGGTGATTCATCAAACTTGAGACTCCCTGGAAAGTGTCCTGCCATGAATACATGAACATTGTCCATCACATGGGCTGCCCAGAGGTACGCCATCCTCCCCTTCCACCTGCTCTTCTCATCTATATAGTATTATTCTACACAACTGGTCCACTGGGCCCCAAACATACAACACAACCTGAACAAATCTTAGGTCAGTCAAGACCTGGGTCAAAGAAATTGAAATAGCCTCCAAAAGCATTTATTTATAAGGAAGCCTTTGTAGAACTCTTGAATAAGCAACAAGGCGAGGAAGGAAAGTATAGCTTATACTTACACAGCAGATAGCAAAAACTCTCTTGATGTCCTCTTCAGTCCTGTCTCTGCCCAAAGTGTCATACATTCTCCAGCCCCCTTTTCCTTTTTTTTTTTTTTTTTTGAGATGGAGCCTCAAGCTATCCCCCTGGGTAGAGTGCCATGGCATCACAGCTTATAGCAACCTCCAACTCCTGGGCTCAAGTGAGTCTCTTGCCTCCGCCTCCCAAGTAGCTGGGACCACAGGCGCCCGCCACAACACCCAGCCATTTTTTGGTTGCAGCCATCATTGTTGTTTGGCGAGCCCGGGCTGGGGATTCGAACTTGCCACCTTAGGTGTACATGGCTGGTGCCTTAGCTGATGGAGCCACAGGCGCCGAGCCCCCCTTTCCTTTTTTCTTGCCTCTCCTAAAACTCTGTCTCTGCTCTCCTGCCTCCCCCACTTGCTAATTAGATTGATTCTATTCTGATCTAGCTTTTGCCACTTATAACTTTATATTCTTCCTTGGATGAAACTTCTCCAAGTTTCTGTGTGTACCTATCATCTTGATCAGTTCCTGTGTGAGAACACAGTGGGAGAAAGGCTGTAAATATTTGCACCTTAATATTTTGGCTCCGGCCTCATCAGAAACCTTCAAATTGCTCACAGCCTTGGAGAGGGAAGAAAAGCATAGATGGCTACACCACACCACAGTGACACTCTTCTCAAGGGTGGGCCAGAGCACTATGGATGCAAAGAAGAGACCCAATTCCTTTTCCAGGAAGTTTTCAGGAGGAGGAAGCATTGAATCAGGGCTTGAAGGATGAGTGGGCATTTACTGGATGTGGGTAGGGTAAAAGGGGAGAAGAATGAGCAGTTACATTTCAGTTACATTTCACCTCCTGGACTTTGCATTTGATATCTTCTTTTCCTTTTCTCTCTCTCTCTCTTTTTTTTTTGGAGACAGAGTCTCACTCTGTTGCCCTGTATAGAATGCAGTGGTGTCATCATAGCTCACAGACAGCAAACTCAAACTCCTGGGCACAAGTGATCCTCTTGCCTCAGCCTCCTGAATAGCTGGGACTACCTGCACCAGAGACAAGGCCCACCAAATTTTTCTATTTTTAGTAGAAACAGTATCTCACTCTTACTCAGGCTGGTCTGGAACTCTTGAGCTCAAGCAATCCACCTGCCTTGGCCTCCCAGAGGGCTGGGAGCACAGGTGTGAGCCATTGCGCCCAGTCCCAGTGTCTTCTTTATTATCCACCCACCCCTGATAGTCTTGTGAGGTGAATGCATGTTGATATTCCCATTTTACTAAATTGGGGGTTGAGGCCTAAGAGAAAAGAGAACTTGTCAAGGTCACACAGAGGGTAGCAGGCACAGAAAGGACATGAATTCCAGTCTCTCTGGCTTCAAAACCCTTATGGACAGAAGGAGAGAGAGAAGAGAGAACTTCAAATAGTCCCTGGGTGAGGAGACCTGGGCCACCAGGACATAGGGGTAAGTAGAAGCAGGTCCAGATGGATGTGTACAGCCCACCGCCATCTATGGAAGAGGTGGGAAAGACTATACATATTTGCTTTTTTTTTTTTTTTTTGCATAAAAGCTATCTGGAAGGGCACCCAGGAATGTGGGGTCATTGGTTGCCCTTGGGATGGGAACTGGGAGTTAGAGGGTGACTGGGGGACTGAGACAGGAGTAGAGGGAGGCTGTTTACTCTCCCTTTCATGCTTTTTGAAATTTGATTCCTGTGAACTTGGGACCTATTCAAAAAATAAACTAAATTGTTCTTAAAAGAATAAACATTGCACAGTTGCATTAAAATTCTAAATGAAACAGTACCCAGCCTCGACCATGTACTTGCAGGTCACCTTGGGGTCCAGGCTTGGCCCACACTGGGCTTGGCTGGCTGGAGAAGGGCAGCGTGGGGGGCAGAAGTCAGTGGGAAGGCCCTCTGGGCTCGCTGCCACAGTGGACACTCCCTCTCCAGTCTGACCGGCAAAGGGCTGTCAGACAGGGGGCGGGGGAAGGGGCTGCAAGAGAGACGTCCGAGATGGGACGGGACATTTGGGCAGTTGGGGCCGATTTGTCGTCATTTTCACGGGCAGACTTGCGAATTAAATGGCATGAAATTGAGCACAGACCAGGTTCCCCCCCAGAGACGGGGCAGCTCCCGCCCAGGAGGGGAGAATACGCCGGGAGGGAGGGGTGGCGGGCTGCACGCTCTGCTGCCTCTGGGGGCAGATGGAGAGAGAAAGGAAGGGGGCTGGGCTCGGCTCCTCCTCCTGGCCCTGCCCGCCCTCCCCTGTCCTCAGACTAGCTGAAGGTCTGCCGGACCCCAGCGGTGAGCTGATCCTGAACTGGCTCCTTTGCCCCCAAGTACCCCAGGGAGGCCAGGCTGGGGGTGATGAGCAAGCTGGAGCCCCATTCAGGGGGCTCCTCAGACCCTTTTGCTTATCTCGGCGTCTCTCTGGGGCCATTTTTGCTGGGTACCCAGGAATGAGGACTAAAGGGAAGAGGGGTCTGACCCTGCTTCTCTGAGTAGAGAAGGGACCTTCTGCCTTGGGAAGAGGTAGCCGGGACACAGCACCTACCAGGAGATTATTAGGGACCTGGGTTTCAGTTTGGGTTCTAACTGGGTGGCTTTGAGTGTATTAATCTTTTTCTGAGCCTCCCTCTCTTTATCTGTAATAATAATGACAGCCATGTGCCCAGTGCTGTTCTAAGTATTCTGTGTACTTTCTAGCAATTCATTTGATCTCGATGATACCTTATCAGGTAGTAATGTTATCAATTACACCCCCATTTTACAGATGAGAAAACAGATCACTTAGCCAGTGAGTGGCGAAAATGAGATTCGTTGTTTAACATGCTACTACCTCCTGGAGGCAAGGCCGAGATTAAATGAGATGATGAACATTCATAGTTTTCCCCGTTGTATGTGTGTAACCAGCGTGGGCTGCTGTTATCACTACTCCATTTGCCCTTTAGTAGAGGACAGGAAGTTCAAATGCAGAACATTAGAACTGGAAAGAATAGGCCAGACCATCCAGTTCACACTCATGGACTTGACAGATGGAAAACCGAGGCCTGGGGAAGGGAAGTCACTTGGGTTAGGTCAGGACTGGATGAGTCAGTGATCCAAGCCTTTGCGGTCCTGCACCCTGAGGATATCCTAGAACAGCGATTCTCAACCTGTGGGTTGCAACCCCTTTATAACAATGAAAATACATCCTGCATATCAGATATTTACATTATGATTCATAACAGTAGCAAAATTACAGTATGAAGTAGCAACAAAAATAATTTTATGGTTGGAGGTCACCACAACATGAGGAACTATATCAAAAGGTTGTGGCATTAGGAGGCGTTAGGAAGGTTGAGAACCACTGTCCTAGAGCTTTGGGGAAGGCAGCCCAGTTTTCTCTTTCATGAGGAGAGGCGTAGCCTGCAATTTCCATTCCCATGGGTGCCATGGACTGTGAGTTCTGCCTCCCCAGGGGGGAGTAAGATGTAACTCCAGCCTGGGTGGGAGGATGAAGGGAGAAAACAAAGTTCACAACTTTGGTCTGTGAACCTGGATACCTCCTCCTGGGTAGAGCTTTGCCCCACAATTAGGAAGGATGCGTCTGCCTTCAGTGCCAGGTCCAATGAGCCCATGAAAGCCATGAAGAGCCCTGCAGGTGGCCAGGGGGAGGACAGACCCCTGGTGCTTAATAGGACCTAATCTCCGCCAGTGTTGTCGGAAATGAAAATGAAAAACAGCCGCAATTTTGTGGTTTAAAAATTAGCATGTGTGCCTACATCGTAAACCCCTGGCCTGCATTACCATACAGATTTATCCCAGGCCCAGCACGCGGCCAAAATATGTAATTACACAGAGGCTTGGGGTGGAAAAAGTTGCTCTTCTCTTTGCTATCTATATAATATGGATTTTTAAAAATGAGAGCTGGATCTGGACTTTTGTGAGGGACCTACTTCATAAGGGAGAGAGGGAAGGTCTCAGCCCAGGCAGCAGTGTGTGCTGGGGGCACATGGATATGCCCACTTAAGAGCCATCTCCCTAGGCTGGGTTGGGGAGAGGGCAGGAAAGGGAAAACCTTGCTATAAAGTACTGTGCTCTCTACTCTGTGGTCCCATTCAGGGTTCCATATATATTCTCCACTCTAATCTGCACAGGAAACCTAAAAAAATAGATAACTTTATTCCCATTTGGAAGATGAGGAAACTGAGGCTGATAAGTGGTAAAGCCTAGAATTCAAACTCATGACCCCAAAGACTATGCTCCCAACTTCATTAGGCTCTCCTTATCTGACTGATGAATAGACACTTTAGCTGAAGTCATTGGTGAAGGTCAAGGTAGAATGAAGGGATGAATGCAGGGGGATGACTATATCAACGTTCAAATATGAAATTGAAGGGAATTGAAGTCTTCATATGGGGACTCATGCAGGTAGGAAGTGAAAGAAAAAGAGATCCCAACAACAAAAAAAATGACACATAGCAGCTATAACAAATGAATGATTGATGGAATGAATAGACCAAAGCACTAAAATAAAAATTAGTGTTGTTATTCAGGGTTGTGTGGTGGATAATGTTTAGATACTGAGAAAGTTGAATAAATCAATGTCCCATTGTGGGATCAATGTCTGAATCCAGAGTTGGATGGGAAAGAGAGTCAACATTCCAATGTAGAAATCAATATCCCAAAGAAGATTTGGTTGAGGTCATCAGCATCTCATTGGGGAATTAATGCCCTAATATAGAGTTGGTTGAGCAGAATCAATGTCCCACCATAGGGATGGGTGAGAAATTCAACATCCCAATATACAGATCAATGCCCCAATTCAGAGTTGGTTACAGGAAGTCAGTGTCCCAATGTGGGAATCAATGCCCCCAATATTGGGATCAATGGCAGTCAATGATCTACAAGTATAGGTGTAATAGTCAATATCCCAACATGAGTTTAATGATAGTTAAATTCCCACTATAGGGATAGGTGGGGGTTCACATCCCACTGCAGACACCAGCTTGTCAATATGGAGAACCAAAAGTCACCTATATGTGAATTCTGGGCATCCCTGGGGACTTTTTATTCTATTATTTGCTCTAAAGGGACAATTCCTAGACCCCTTGCCCTTCAATCCACTGGCTAAGTCCACTGTGGCAGAAAATTCTGGGGGGTCAGTTTTCTTTCCCAGCATGCCCCAGGCTGGTCCTCTTGGTGTGCTCCTATTCTGTAGCCTGTCTCCAGAGACAGCTTACAAGTGAGCCCAAAAGATCCCTCCAGCCCAAGAGAAGCTACTTACTTTCCAGGGATTATTTTCTGCAAGAAGACCAGGACTTGGACTCCTCCACACTCAGCCCAAACCAAGAGTAGGTGAGATACTGTCACAACCACGCACGTTCTTACCCTGTCACCCTGATAGGTCTCTAAAACCCACAGCTATCCACATTTTTAACATTGCACCTGCCATTTGAATGATTGCCTTCCCACATTTTACCACTGAGAAAAGCAAGGCCCTTGAAGAGTCAACTAGTTGGCCACAGAGAAGTGCTGAGCTGAAACTAGAAACATGATCCCTGCCTGCCAGCTCAGCCCTTTTCCAGTTGATTTAGGTTGACATGAGTAACCATCCCACCTCCGGACTACACTACCACCCCCTGACCTACAAGGGTACTGGGAACACATTATGCAATTTGGACAAATGGGTTCAAAGCGTCTCTCCCCTAAACCTCCACTTTCCTGCATCTTTCCCATCACCCCTCAAATCCTCAAAGTTGGGAGACAGAATAAAAGCCCCTGTTGCTTTTCTGGGTTGAAGATAAAGTTGGAGGGTGAGAGGGCTGAAGCCTCCCAGCCTCAGCTGCCCCTGGGGCTCCAGGGGAGAGTGTGATTTTTCTCTTGCTCAGACAAAGGCTGGGGCCAGTGGCATCTGTCAGCAGACTCCTATGTCTCACAGCTGCTCCTACAGTCAGACTCAAGGCGGGTGCCAGTTAGGGGAGGGAGGGGAACACCCATGCTTGTACTCACACTCCCCTTCGTCCCCTCACCCCCACATGCACACACAATGCCTTCTGTTGCCTGTTCTCACCCCAACCCAGAGCTTTGGGGACAAGACCCCCATCCCACATGGTTCCACTGCCCCTCCCCCAGTGCTTGTCCAGCCAAGCTCTGCTGCCAGCACCCTTTGGCACCTTTGCCCAGCCAAAGAGGAGCTAGGAGGGGTGGGGGTTTCTGGCAGGAGACAGGGGACCCTGTGCCTTATGGGATGTTTCTTACTCAAGCTTCTCTTACTGGGGCCAAAGTGCTTTCTAGACAGTTCCTCCAAGGCTGGAACCTCTAGTTTTTCAGACTGGGAAGGGTAGAGATGAGATACACAAGTTCACAAGATGGCACAACATTGATGGTAGCAAGAGAGAGAGAACCCGGTTTATTATCAGACTAGAGGTGTGTGTGCATGTGCAGGAGGACATGAGAATACACCCAGACAAACACACAGGCATATTCCTGCACATTTTTACATATATATAGGCATGCTTACATGCGTGTATACACACACGCACATACAGCTGTGTCACAAGTTGGAAAAAGTGTTTCAAATACCCAGTCAGAATACTGTGCTGCATCTTTCAAAAAATACTTATTTATTTATGTACTTATTTACTTAAATCACATTAGCAGTCCATTTCCCCCTCTGAAAAGAAAAATTTTAAGGCAGCTAAGACACCTCCATTTAGGCAACTAATTGTAAAATCTATTTTTGTCTGTGTATTTTATTTTTAATTCTATGAGCAGACAATATGGTAAGGGCAGCAGACAATATGGTAAGGGCAGGGTGGGGGGACGGGGGTGGTGAGAGTTTCTCTGTTAATAAGATGATTCAGGAGAAGAATATATCTGTGAGAGCTGCTTGGTGGGGGAAAAAAATGTATAAATGTTATACAAAAAGATGCTTCCAAGCCCCCTCCTAATGCAGTCCCCTGGACACCCCTTCCTCCCTACTCCCCATCTCCCAGCCACCTCCCACTCCTCCCTTCCTGTCCCAGGCCTCGCCTTCTCTCCCTCCCTGCAGCCCCCGCCCCTCCCCAGGGCCCCCTCCTCAGATGCAATCCCCCTGCTGTAATTTCTGGGGGAATTGCTTCATCTCGGGTGCAGATATATTTGTGTCAAGGTGCAGCTGCACAGATAGCCTTCCTCTATGCATAGTAAGAGGGTTTCAGAGAGAGAGGTTGTGCCCAGAGCAAGGCCTTATCAGAGCAAGCTGCCTGCCATTTATCTGATTCCCCATCAAATAGGAAAACGGGCCTCAGGCTGCTGCTTCCACTTTCCTTGGGAAAGCCATGGGGGGAATAATAATTTACTCCAATCTTTTTGTTTCCAACGCTCACCTTCAGCCTGACACAGCCCCCCTGTTCCCAGCCATGCTAGCCTAGGGGTGCAAGGTTGAGCCCCAGCCCCCCAGGGCCGACCCCAGGGACACCCCCAGAAATGCCCTTGCTGGTTGAATGGGCCTTCATAATGGATTGGCACAAGCTGGAGAAGATACCCTTTGGCATCAGGGAGTGTAGACACTGGGGAAAGAGTCAGGGACCCAGTGGGGAGCGGGGGAGGCTTGGCCTGGCTGCAAGGGGGCCTGGCTTCCTTCCCAGCCCTCACACATACGCAGATCCCCTGTGAACCCTCACTGTGTGTGTGCATAGGCTTGTGCACGCTTATGCACCCAGATGCACACGCACTTGTCAGACTTGACCCTAGGAGCATCCTATCAGTACTTCACGAGGACCTAGCGGTACCTTTATCTATGTGCCTGTCCACCTGTCTGTCTATCTGTGTCTGGGGCGGAGATGAATGGAAGACTGGGAGTGACTCTGGTCTATGTCACAGTCTCTGACCTCCCATCTCAGTTCACCATCCCAATAGCTAAGAACAAGCCCAAGAAAGGATGACAGGGACAGTCTGAAAGGGAGTGAGCAGTGGGCGAGGGAGGGGTCCCAGCCAGGCCTGGTGGCTGGTCATCTTGCTTCACCCTTCCTGGCAGAGGAGCTGCTCCGGGGAGCAGGAGGCAGCCCATCTGGTGCAGGAGCTGCCGAGAAGTGGGCAGAGGAGGTGGGGGTCATTCCCCACAGGCCAGCCATAAATCACAGTTATGTGGCCAGGGGCAGGGGGCAGGCAGGGGGCAGGGGGCAGCCGCAGCAGCACACGCAGGCCGAGGCAGAGAGGCTAGGGTCAGGTGTGGCTGTAAATCGTCACCTAAATGCTTCCAAGCGAAGGCTAATCAGGGTGCGATGACAGAACACATCCAGCCCCACCCCTCCACATTGGGCACTGACACACTCACAGATACAAAGACATGCCTGGACACGTTCTGCACGCAGAGCTGTGTACACAAAGGTGTCACATGATACCTGGCTGCACAAGGACACATGTGCTTACTAGTGCCATGTGTGCATGTGTTCACACACACTCCCAGGCAGCTCTATACCCGCTCATGCCCATTCAGACACAGGGGCATAAAGATCTACCTAATACACCTGGGGGTACATACATATCCACAGGTGGGCATGCAGAGTGGTGAGTACACAATGGACGATGCCCGGAGCAAGCATTACCTGGAGGGCAACCCTTGGCAGGAAAGACATGAAGATGAAAAGAGTCAGAATGCTTAGCGGGACCGTGCCACCCGGGCCTAGAACCCAGTGCCTGCGTTCTTCTCCTGGCCTCTTGTTTGTCCTGTTCAGTAGCCTTGTCTAAAAGTTCATCCCTCATCTATGACAAGCCTTCACTGTTGTTTGATCTCTCCCTGAGCCCACACAGGAGTAAGGCTCGTGCAGTCATGCATTGGCCAGCATCTGTTAGGCACCCACTCTGCTGGGCTCTGGCACGAGGATTCCTCACCCTCAAACTTAAAACCTAGCAAAGAGAGACAATGAGCAGATGGTTACAGCACTCAGGGATCCTTGCAACAAGAGAGGCTAGCCCTAGGCAGTGGTGGCAAAGCAGAGGGTGACAAGGAAAGCTTTCGAGAGGAAGCTATGTCCAAGCTGAGGCCTGACAAGTGGGAAATGGCCAGGTGGAGAAGTGGAGTGAGACAGGGGAAGTACCCAACCCGACTAGAGCGTGTCCATGGCAGTGGGCAAATGCTGCGGGGATGCAACCAGCCCTTCACCAGCAGGTGGTCACCTCACAAGGCTTTCACCTTTCAGCCTTAACGCCAGCAAAGAGACCAACTGCATTCCTTCACCTGGACCCCCCCAAAGGGACACCCAGCTTGCATTTCCCAGGGCTTCCCTAGTGACCCTTGCGCCCTGTTCTACATACAGAGGCAATTGTCTGTCCAGGGAGATGACCAGACCAAGCCTTTCTAACGGATGCCACGATTGGTCATAAATGGAACAAGGAGAGGTGCCACAAGGGAGGCTGAGGGCAGCGCCCACTCGGCCTGAAGACAGTAACATGGGGCCATCTCCCCCAGGCCTCCTAGAACTTGGCAGAAATTCAGCTGGTTTTTCTGATTCATTCTCCCTTCAGAAGCTTTTAAAACATGTTCAGTGTAGCTCTAGGAGTTCCAAGGGGCTTCCTGGGATTGAGGTGATGGAGGGAGGCTGAAAAGCAGGATCCTGGAACCCCCAGCCTCAGTTCAAGCCTCTATCTGTTGGCCCTGTTGGGATCCCTAACCTTATTTGAACAAAGGACTCCATGTGTGAAAACCACTCATCCGTAGGACAAAGTCGGCTTGGCAGTCAGTACCCCACACACACACACCCCTCTCCCTCCTGTGACTCGGCCTGATGGTCTCTCCACAGCCTCCAACACCCCTGTGCCCCCTCATCCTCACCGCCTCTTCTACACACAGCAGCCTGGTCTCCCCACTGCTCCTACCCACCTGACCCTTGCCCCCAGCCTAACTCATCATTTCCGTTTGTAAACACGCCTTGAGTAACTGTGACAAAGCAGGACACACACTGTCCTGTTGAAGTCTCCTTCACAGAAGTCTGGGAGCTATAGCCTCATTCTACAAATGAGGAAACTGAGGCCCAGAGGGCTTAAATGATGTGCCCTAGGTCACAGATACCTTGGGAAAGCTGCAGGAAAGCTCATTCTGGATCCCACCTGAGCTTCCAGGCACAGAATCCATCTCCCCTTCCTTCCATCCACACTAGAATGACAATGGAACAGGGGCTCTCCTGCCCTCGTTCTTGCATCAAGCTTTGAAGATGTGGGTTTCTGAGGGCTGGTGACCAGAGGAAGAGAGAGGAGAAGAAGAAGAGGGCCCATGCACCTCAGAAGCAGAGAATGGGGCAGGGAGTTCTGGCCTAGAACTGGAGGGCTCCAGGAGAAGGAGATGCTTGGGTGTCACAGTCCTTAAGTGGGGGCCTTGCCTGGCCACTATGGTGGCTTACACTTTCAGGTGTCAGTGGCTGTGTCCTCCCTGGAAGAGATGACTCGGACCATCTGGAAGAGCAGGAGGGAAGAGAGCAGAGAATTGGACCCTTAGGCATGCTTCTCAAACTCTTTGCGTCCCAGAGTCTGATTATTTTTCTCATCCCTAAATGGGGATAATAGTATCTCCCAGGATTGCTGAAAGAATCAAGTGTGGCTGAGCCAGGACCTGCACAGAGCAGACCCTCCAAGAATGCTGGTGGCTCCCCCTGCCTGGAGCACGGCATGGGCACATGCTTATTGATTGATAGAAATAGCTGGGGAGGGGATGGCACATCTTGGGGTAGCAGGGACAGCAAAGGACCTCTGCTCTGAGCATGACTTGCAGGTGACATAGGGGAAAGGAGGGCAATAGCTCCTTTTTCTTCTTCCCTTACCCACTGGCTGTCCTCTCTTGCCCTGGGAAAGGACTAACACCCTTAGAGTTTAAGCAGATAAAGAACATTGAAGCAGCCCCTCTCCAGTGGTGCAAGGCTGGTTAAATGTCTGTCTTCTGGCTCGGCGCCTGTGGTTCAAGTGGATAAGGCGCCAGCCACATACACCTAAGGTGTTGGGTTTGAATCCAGCCTGGGCCTGCCAAAACAACAATGACAGCTGCAACCAAAAAATGGCCAGGCGTTGTGGCGGGCGCCTGTGGTCCCAGCTACTTGGGAGGCAGAGGCAGGAGACTCGCTTGAGCCCAGGAGTTGGAGGTTGCT
>CAUYQV010057091.1:0-10859 GCA_963574575.1 Galagoides demidoff | reverse complement strand
GGTGAGGGGTGGGGGGTTTCTAGGTGGCTGGAGGGAAATACCTGTATTTCAAGGTAATAGAAACTTATTGTTTCTTATGGCAGCTGTTTGCCTAAGGTGACTCAGTTTATGGTTCACAATGGCTGTGGAATCAGGGGTAGGGGAGGCAGCAGGAAGTGGCCCTGCAGGTTTTACTGGCAGAGGTTGGGGTGAAGGGCTAGGAATGGAGCTTATGCAGTAAACAGCTAGGAATGGGGCTTGTGCAGTAAACAGCTAGGAATGGGGCTTGTGCAGTAAACAGCTAGGAATGGGGTTTGTGCAGTTGCAGTAAACAACAAAATGGAGCTAGTCTGGCCCTCTCATTAGCTGAATGTTATCAACTGCATTTTACAGATGAGGAAATCAAGAATAAAGGCTCAAAGAATGTCTTGTCCAGTATCATATAATTAGTGATATAGACTGAATTCAGACCTAACTTTTATTTGTGAAATGAGTATCATATTATGCTTTATTGAATTGCTATTAGGATTGTTAGAATTAAATAAAAATAAAGAACTGCAAGGATTTTTCAAACTGAAATGACTGAACTACAACCCAAGAAGGGGGTTGGAACTTGCACCTTTAACCTAAACAACTAATGTTCCAGCAAAAGTAGAAATATCAGAATTCTCCTAACATAATAATAAAAATACCAGAATCCAATTCACAAAGATTCAGTTTATAAAAAGCCACAAAAATCTCAAATCCTTTCAGAGTAACAATCAATAGATACCCATACTGAGATCACAAATGTTTAAATTTTCTGAAAATAGTTTTAAGCAGCTATTACAAGAATATTTGAAGCAACTGTGAAAAATACTAAAATGAAAATTATAACTGAAAGTCTGAGCAAAATAGGAGATATAAACAAAAACCAAAAGGAAATGTTAGAAATGAAAAATAAAATAATAAAATTATTTAATTAAATTTTTATTTTAATGAAATTTAAAACTCTCTGCCAAGGCTCAATGGCAAGGTAGACATGAAAAATGAAAGAGTTAGTGAATTTGGTAATTTTATAGACATTGTCCAATCTGAACAGCAGAGAGGAAAATTATTTAAAAAAAAAAAACTGAACAAAACCTTAGGAACCTGAAGGACAAGAAAAAAAGACCTAACATTTGTGCCATCAAAGTCCTGGAAGGAAAGAAAAAATAGCACTGTACTTGAAAATATAGAAGAAATAATGGCTTTCCAAGTTTGGCAAAAAATAATTTTGTAAGGGGAAGTGTTGATTAAGAAAATGTCTTAAACACCCCTTGGGAAGGATATAATTTTTAAAAAGGTAATTGAGAAACATCTAGGCATTGAGCATCCATATCCCTAAGGACTATGATACATTTTGAACTACTATAAGGTGACCAGACGTCCTGCTTTTGGTGGGACAGTCCTGATTTTTAACAGTTTGTCCTGCATCCCGCAGCATTTTTAAAAAGTCACAATTTTTGGAAAGAATGCACAACAAGCTAGGGAACAGCAGGAGAATGGGAAGGGAATATATGGTTTTCAGCTGCTGAAAAGGTTAATGTAACTCCATCTGGGAATGAAAAGGTTAAGGTAACTTGATTTGGAAATGAAAAGGCTAATGTAAACTCCCTACTCCCCTCCTGGGCAAGGTAGCCCAGGTGGAATCTGTATCAGATCTACCTAAATTTTATTTAGATAGAATTTCTAAAGACTTCTTTTAAAGTTTAAATTATCTAGCAAACACATATGATTCTAGAATCTTAAAAAAGGTGAACTCATTAAAATAACCATACCCTACTTTGTGGCAATAGTTTTCTTGCATTTAAGAAATGGTTTCATTATCCAAATGTGCATGCAAAATACATCACATTTAAAAAAATGCAGCTTGACTTGACTTAGCCCATAAACTAGTAATTTATCAGGAAATACAGAAGATAAAGAAAACATGTCAACTCTATGAACTGGATAAAATTGGCATAATTTTTGAAAAAAATGGCAAAAAGTATTTGAAAATACTACAGGACAAAAATAAAAATCAGGCTGGGCACAGTAGCTCATGCCTGTAATCCTAGCATTGTGGGAGGCCAAGGTAAGTGGATTACTTGAGCTCAGGAGTTCCAGAGCAGCCTGAGCAAGACTGAGACCCCCCATCCCCACCATCTCTATAAAAAGAAATAGAAAAAAACTTGTGGGAATAGTGGTGCATGCCTGTAATCCCAGCTACTTGAGAGGCTGAGGTAAGAGGATTGCTTGAGCCCAAGAGTTTGAGGTTGCTATGAGCTGTGATGATGCTATGGCAGCACTCTACCCAGGGTGATGGAGTGAGACACTGTCTCAAAAAGAAAAAAAGAAAAAAACTTATTCAAGAAATTGCAGTGGGGAAGAAACAAAAGATACTTAAAATACATTGTTTTGTAAACAGACAGAAAAATGTGATTTATTTTGCATGCACATTTGGACAATAAAACCATTTCTTAAATGCAAGAAAACTATTGCCACAAAGTAGGGTATGGTTATTTTAATGAGTTCACCTTTTTAAGATTCTAGAATCAAATGTGTTTGCTAGATAATTTAAACTTTAAAAGAAGTCTTTAGAAATTCTCTCTAAAAATATAAGGTAGAAAAAGATACCCATGATATTAAAGAACAGCTGATTATTTGGAACATATTTCAAATTTAATAAACAGTACTGATGATAATTAAGATGTGCCCTTATATAAATAGAGAAGAAAAATCTTCACGTCAAAAAAGTGCAAAAAAGTGCAAAAAAGAGATAGCATATCTAAGTGGATATAAATGGAGCTAAACTTTTGGCAAACTGGTCATGAAGTGAACATTCATTAAACTACACATTTATTTTTTTAGTTTCCATATTTGCATTTTATTTTTCAAGAAAAATGTTTTAAAAAGTTACTTGGCCATCAAAAATTCCCTTTTTCTGAATAAAAAGAAAAAAAAATAGAAATAGAGAGCTCTGCAATTGCACAGCAATATTTAATTATAAGAGGGCTGTTCATGTGATCTGGAATATGTGAATATTGATATTACATTTCATCTAAATAAAAGCACGGAGTTAAAATTTTCTTCATAGAGAAGGGAGGAACTCCAACTTGAAAACTGTTATATAGCCATTTATTATGTATGGAATAATAATAAAATAAAGAACTTACAAGATTATTTTGCAGTATTCTAGTCTGATACACTCTCATTGCGCATGTAAAAACTTCTATCTTGTCTTAAGTAATTAGAGGTTCTAAACATACTGTGGCTATTTTAAGGTGAAATATGCTAAATGGAGGCATTCTGATAACTTTCAAGTGTAACCAGGTGTGTTTTCTGATACTTTAAGCTCATTAATTTGCAAAACATTTCATCTTATTCCTAAATAAGAATTTACTTTTTCTTTTTTATTTTTTCCCCTTGAAAGGTTATTGAATTCATCAAAGGATACTTAAGTGTGAGGAAAACACTTGAAGGTATCAGCGTGGTGAAAGACTTTAGGAAGAAGACTCCAGTGGCAATTGCAACAACAATAAAAATAAACAAATAGGACTTAATTAAACTGAATAGCTTCTGTACAGCTAAGGAGACAACAACCAAAGCAAAGAGACAACCATCAGAATGGGAAAAGATATTTGCATATTATCAATCAGATAAAAGCTTGATAACTAGAATCTACAGATTCTCAAATTAAGCAACAAAAAAAGAGCCAACAATCCCTTTTATCAATGAGCAAGTGAGATGAATTGAACCTTTTCTAAAGAAGACAGATGAATGGCTAACAAACATATGAAAAAATGCTCATCACCACTAATTATCAGATAAATGCAAATCAAACCACCCTGAGATAGCTCCTAACCCCAGTGTGAATGGCCCACATCACAAAGTCTCAAAGCTGCAGATGCTGGTGTAGATGTGGAGAGAAGGGAACACTTTTACAATGCTGGTGGGACTTCAAAGTAATACAACCTTTTTGGAGGTATTGAGAACCTTTAAAGAACTCAAACTAGACCTCCCATTTGATCCTGCAATCCCATTACTGGGCATCTAGAAGATCAGAAGAAAAAAAGTCATTTTATCATAAGGACATTTACACCAGACTGTTTATTTATTACAACTCACTTTACAAGTTCCAAATTGTGGGAACAACCTAAACGCCCACAATCCAGTAATGGTTTAACAAGCTATGGTGTATGTATACCAGGGAATACTATACAGCCACTAAAAAAGATGGGGACTTTACATCTTTTGTATTAACCTAGATGGAGTTGAAACACATTTTTCTTAGTAGAGTGTCAACAAGAATGGAGAAGCAAGAATCCAATGTACTAAATTCTGATAGGAGGACAATTGATGCTAGTATATGGTGGGGGTTGGGGGAGAGCAGAGAGAAGGAAGGAGGGAGGGTGAGGCAGGTCATGCTGTGTGACACATGCGTGGGGGTGAGACACAATTGTAAGAGGGACTTTAGCTAACAAATGCAAGCAATGTACTTATTAGCTAAATGTATCTGGTTCTTTTTACCCTCAATGATTCTACAACAATTAAAAAAAATGTGGCAAAAATTGCACTGTTGTATGCAAATTACTCATTTGGAAAATCTGAATCTATCAATAGGGCAACAAGTGTTAATGGTTTGAAGAAGAAATCTGGGCTCCTGTTTGGCTCAACCCAGATTCAATCCATTCAATGATTCATTTACTTATTAAAAAGTTTAGTTTGGTATCCCCTATGAGCTAGAAACTGTGGAGCATCCAAATATGTAAAAATTAAGCATAAAACTGGGCAAAACTGGGTAAAATTAAGCATCATTTGTTTTCCTATAGAACCTCGTTTCCTCAAGTGAGAGCTCATAATAGAGTTAATTTAGCTTCTCTAACGTGGTATAAAATAATATCGAGAACTTTATCAAATAACACTAGCAGTGTAGTGGTAGTGGTTTGTTATGTTTATGAATCAACTGATGATAGTTTGACTATGTCTGACCATCCACCTGTTAACACCCTCCCTGCCATAGGTTCTCAATGCATATTGCCAAGTAAATTGTTTTTGAGCCACCTCATTCTAGCGTTTATGATTTCATGATTCTGTGGTTCTCTCTACATGAATCCATAGTTTCAATCATTTTGGATGGGTACATGTTCCCCTAAAATTTTATAAAAATAATCTGGCTTTAAAATTAAACATTAATCATTGAGGTCTGGGAAATTCCACCATGGAATACTATGCAGCCATAAAAAAGATGGAGACTTTTGTGTTTACCTGGATGGAGCCAGAACATATTCTTCTTAGTAAAGTATCTCAAGAATGGGGAAAAAAGTATCCAATGCACTCAATACTACTATGAAATCAATATATAATCACCTACACATTCACACAAATGGTAAAACATAACTATAGTTCAGAAAGTAGAAGGGAAGAGGAGAAAGAGGGGAAAGGAGGGGGGAGATGGGAGGAGGGAGGGCATATGGGGGAGACCTCACCTAATATGCATGATGCAATGGTACATTTCAAAACTGTTAAGAGTATAATTGTGATGGATGTGTTAATCAGCTGAATGTAAGCATTTCACATTGTGTATCAAATCAGTAAACTGAAGCCCATAAATGCATCAATGTACACAGTTATGATTTAATGAATACAAAAAAACCCAAATTTAACACCTCTGTGTCAAAATAATGGACCCAAATGCCAACCAAACTGAAAACTAATTTAAGAACAGTTTTATTAAAATGTTAAAAATATAAAAAAAGAAATATCATAAAGTGATTTGGGGGCATAAAAGTCAGGGTTACAGTTTTTACTATTATTTTACAAAAGAATGCATCTGAGGTGCAAGCGAGGCTCTGAAATGATAAGCTGTTAATGGAATTTCTTAATTTTAATATACAAACATGATCTTCACAGTTTTCTGTTTCCCTAGTAACCATTTACAATAAAAATATTCAGGTTGGAAGAGTTCTTTTGTCAGCTTCTGTCAGGATCTGGGATTTCACCCTACAGTTAACCCTTAGGCTACATGGAGGTTGGAGATACCAACATCTCATTGCAGTCAAAAATCCATTGACTGCAAAACTTTGATTCCCCCAAACTTACCTACTACTCATAGTTTACTATTGACTGAAAGTCTTACCAATAACATAAAACTGTCAATTAACACATATTTTATATGCCATATGTAGTATATGCTACATTCTTACAATAAAGTAAGCTAGAAAAAAGAAAAATATTAAGAAAATTATAAAGGGTCAGGGGCGATGGCTCATGCCTGTAATCCTAGCACTCTGGGAGTCCCAGGCAGGTGGCTCCCCTGAGCTCAGGAGTTGCAGACCAGCCTAGACAAAAACATGACCCTGTCTCTACTAAAAATAGAAAAAAACAAAACAAAAAAACTAGCCAGTCTTTATGGCAGGCACCTGTAGTACCAGCTACTTGGGGGGCTGAATCAAGGGGATCATTTCAGCCCAGGAATTTGAGGTTGCTCTGGGCTAGGATGCTATGGCACTCTACTCAGAAGACAGAGAAAGACTGTCTCAATTAATTAATTAAGAAAATCATAAGGGAGGCAGGGGCAAAATGTCTGGCTAGAGACATTGGTCACTAGATCATCTCAGGAAGAAAGAACAGTTTTAGATGAAAAAACATAGCTGAGAGAGAAGTGTCAGAGCCTACCAGAGACTTCATGGGAAGAAACTGGAGCAGAACAAGGTGTAAAATTTTGACAGAGATCAACCCCTGAGAAACTTGGAAACCTGTGCAAAGGGCGAGTAGAGGCTTTGTTTCTCCTCTTCTCATATCTGTGGCATACTGCAGGCTCCTGACATGTTGGGTCTCTTCCCAAGGACTCAAAGCTGGTGTCACCAGTGAACTGGGAACTTTTTGAGAACAAAGATGCCAGCCACCTGAAGGTTACTCCCCCTCAACACAAATCTAACCCAAGGTGGAGGGCACATACTGCTTTTCCACCCACTGTGTGCCTTTGTCTTCCCCTGGGAGCTTCAGCTCTTCAGTTTCCCTATCACTGGTCCCTACTCAAACATCTAACACTGGCCCAGACTGTGGTGGCCACAGGGGTCTAGGGGAAGCTGGTGGGTTCCAGGGTAACTGTGTGATCCAGGAACTTGGATGTTCAGGGGGGCTTCCTTCAGGGAAGAGGAGAGTGCAACAAGCCAGGAAGGTCCCATGGGACAAAAGGGAACAGAGAGCCAACTCTCCTCCAGTCACACTTTACACTCCTCCTCCCCATAGCTGATGCAACCATGGCAGTTCCCATGGAATGACTGAACCAAGGCTGTCAGGAGTAGCTGCTTCCCCTCTGTTGGCATTCCCACCACACCAAGACTTCTATAGATAGTGTGGCTCATTCCTTTCCTCTTCAAGATCTGCAGTAGAGGCTTGGTACCCATAACTCAGTGAGGAGGGTGCTAGCCACTTACACCAAGGCTGGTAGGTTCAAGCTCGACCCGAGCCTGCTAAACAACAATGATAATGCAACCAAAAAATAACCAGGTGTTAAGGAGGGTGCCTGTAGTCCCAGCTAGTTGGGAGGCTGAGGCAAGAGAGTCACTTAAGCCCAAGAGTTTGAGGTTGCTGTGAGCTGTAATGCCACAGCACTCTACCAAGGGCAACATAGTGAGACTCTGTCTCAAAAAAAAAGACCTGCAGTAGACCAACAGGTGCTGAAACTGTGAGTTCCCTACCTGCCAGCCCTCTCTAGCACTGATAATCTGGCTGCTCCAGCAGAGCAAGGCATGCTCCAGAGTGGAGGGACATTAAGTCTGCTTGAGCTCTCCATGAACAACTTGGAACCAGCATGCTTCTCCCTGGCACAATCAGGGACTGAACTTGAAGGACCAAGGGACGGGCCCAGAGACCAGATCCCGTACCCCCAGGACTTGATCATGTTGCTCAAGGGTACAGAAGGGAGATTTGTCAACTAATCTTGGGAGGCAAGGGAGTTCATGAAGATAGAACTAAGAGTATAGTGTGGGTCCAAACGCAGGGCACTTGTATAGCAACCCTCCCCCCACAGGAAAGCCACACTTTTAGTCCAGAGTGAGATATGGGGCAGGGAATCTCCCAGAATATGGTGCCATTGCTGGTGATCTCAACTAGTTTGGGCTACTGCTTGTGGCCAAATGCTAAAAGGAGATCCATGGGGCATAAGAGGAGGGAGAAAGGTAAAACCCACTCCTGACACCCAGACTATGAATCCCAGATAGCCCCTCCCCAGCAAGCAGACTTTTTGTCTTGGTAAGACTGCTTCAGCCCCTCCATGGTGCTTTTCTCCAGGAGCCTTGGAGCTGACTCTCAACTCCTGCCAAGACAACTCTTGTGCCCACCTTTGTGGTGCTCGAACATAGGCTTGTTAGACCCAGCCCTGCCCAGCCTGGCTCCTCCACCCATCTCTGTCACCACGGAGAATAAAGAGGCCCCTGGAAGCTCCAGGGCCCCACCCACCAAAGGAGTATCTAAGTGCTTTTCCTTATCACACAGAGTTAGTCACAAGTCCCCAAAGAACAACACTGCAACTAGCTCTTTCCTGCAAGCAAGACTTACACGGCTCATTAGAACATTTATTGAGTGAATCATACTGAGCATGACTGGCTATTACACACAAGCAACATACTATCACAGAGATTAAACTGGGCATCCCAACATAATCCAAACTTTTAAGACTACAGGGCTGGGAAAAGAGAAAGGATTTCAGAAGCTCCATCTCTTCTTATCAACAAGAGATACAGGGAATCAGCCCCCACATGTAATATACCACCACATAGCCTACAAATAACTAGCAATTAGAAAGCCATCAGACTAAGGACATCTATAATCAGGGTATCTTTCTAGAACCTAGACCCCCATCAAAGGACTCATAGACAAAGCCAAAGGTCCTTACCCAACATACACTACAGGCATACCCTTAAGAGTGGGTCAGGGGAGCCGTATCTAAACAAAAGAAAATCCAAAAATAAGAAGGGACAGCTGCTTCAGATGAGAAAGAATCAGCACAAAGACTTTGAAAGTAGTATTAAAATCAGAGTGAAAAAAACACCTCCAAAGCACACCATCCCTCTACTAATGTATTTCAACCAAAAGGAAAACACTGAAGTCACAGATTCTGTATATGGACTATAAGGAAGCTCAATGAATCCAAGAAAAAATGGAAAATAAACTCCAAGAAACCAGAAAAATAATTAAGAAATAAATGAAAATTTTACTACAGTTATATATATATATATATATATTTATTTTCCTTTTAAAATTCAAATAGAAATTCTTGAAATGAAAAATTCATGTAAAGGCATATAAAACATATTGGAAAATTTTAAGGATAAACTATACCAAGCAAAAGAAAGAATTTTGGAGCTTTGACAAACTCAAATTAACTCAATAGATCAAAAATAAAGAACAAGGAAATTAAAAGGAATGAAGAAGGTCTATGAGAAACATTGGATTATGTAAAGTGGACACATATAATAATCTATAGGTATACCTGAGGGTAAAGAAGAAAAAACAAAAGGCATGATAAACTTGCTTGAAGGAATAGTTGAGGAATACTTTCTCAACAGAAATCTTACAAGACAGAAAGGAATGGGATTCTATCTTTAGTCTCATTAAACAGAATAACTGCCAGCCAAGAATTTTATATCCTGCAAAACTAAGTTTTATATATGAAGGAGCAATAAGTCTTTCCTAGACAAGCAAACACTAAGGGAATTTGTCAACACTAGACCTGCCCTACCAAAAATGCTTAAAAATATTCTACATGTATACATGGAACAGAACAATCAATACTCACCTGTATAAAAACATCCAAAAGTTAAAATGCACAGATCTTATAAAACAGTAACACAAGGGATAAAACTAGTTAACATTCAACACAATAACTGGAAGAAGTTCTCATATAGCAATACTAACATTGAATGTGAATAGTTGTAATTTCTCCCTTAAAAGATATAGATTGGGTGAATGGATTTAAAAAAAAAAAAAAAAAGAAGAAGAAAAAATAAAAAAGATGCTGTTTCCAAGAAATCCATTTCACTTTCAAAGGATCTCATAGACTCAAGGTAAAGTGGTAGAAAAAAATATCCCAAGCAAATGGAAACTGAAAGTGTGCAGGAGTAGCTATTCTCATATTAAATAAAATAGACTTTAAATCAACAAAACAAAAGACAAAAATGGTCACTATAATATAATGACAAAAGGATCAATTCAACAAGAGAATACCACAATTTATTTAAATTGTGGTATATATATATATATCCCAGCCTCTTAAAACAAATTCTATTAGAGCTAAGGAAAGAAATAAACAATAATATTATAATAGTGGGTGACTTCAACATTCCATTGACAGATCTTTGAGGCAGAAGATTAACAAAAAAAAAAAAAATTGAATTTAAATGGGACTCTAGAACAAATGAACCTAACAGATATTTACAGAAAATTCAACCTAAAAGCTGAAAATACACATTCTTCTCATTAGCACAAGGGACATTTTCTATGCTAGATTATATGTTAGACCACAAAAAAAAAATTTTTAATAAGCTTAGAAAAGTTGAAATCATACCATGTAACTTCTCAAACCACAGTATAAACTATAAAAGAATTATAAGAGGAGCTCTAAAACAACACAAATATATGGAAATTAAACAATCTGAGGGCTGAATGATCCTTGAATTATTGACAACATAAACATGTGGGGGGGGGGGGGGGGGGGCGGGCGGGGGCGCGGGGGGGGGGTGTGGGGGTGCGGGGCGGGTGTGGGGGGGGGGGGTGGGGGTGGGCGGGTGGGGGGGTTTGTGTGGGGGGGGGGGGGGGGGGGGGTGGTGGTGGGGGTAGGTGGTGGTGGGGGGGGGGGGGGGGCGGGGGGTGGG
>CAUYQV010057088.1:0-10325 GCA_963574575.1 Galagoides demidoff | reverse complement strand
GAGCCTCAAGCTATCCCCCTGGGTAGAGTGCCATGGCATCACAGCTCATAGCAACCTCCAACTCCTGGGCTCAAGCGAGTCTCCTGCCTCAGCCTCCCAAGTAGCTGGGACCACAGACGCCCGCCACAACGCCCGGCCATTTTTTGGTTGCAGCCATCATTGTTGTTTGGCGGCCCGGGCTGGGGATTCGAACCTGCCACCTTAGGTGTACATGGCTGGCACCTTAGCCAATTGAGCCATAGGCGCGGAGCCAGGAGTATTGTTTAACTGTATATAATTGGTGTGGAGGGAGGCTGTGGAAGGGGAAAAGTCCAGGAGTGAAATAAGTCCCCTGTGGTATGTGGCGCAGTATCTTGCTGCTGGTAGAGTCAAAGACACTTTTTTTCTTTTGAGACAAAGTCTTACTTTGGTCACCCTCAGTAGAGGGCCATGGCATCACAGCTCACAGCAACCTCAAACTCGGGCTCAAGTGATTCTCTTGCCTCAGCCTCTCAAGTAGCTGGGATTACAGGCGCCTTCCACAATGGCCAGATTCAAATAGACTTTTGAAGAATGAATAAATGTTTAGGTCAAGACCTAAAGCAACTTTATGAAGTGTCAAAACTCAACCAAGCAAGCTCAAGTCAGCAAGAAAGGTAGGTAGATTCTGCTGGAAATTTATCTTGCACAGAAAATGTTTCTCTCATTTCCTACTTTTTCCTTGAGCTCCCAAGATCTAATTCATTGCCAAGGAATCTGTCTGAGTATCAAATGTTCTATTCCTCCTCCATCTCCTACTGAAGCGGTCGTCTGTGCCAAGTTCTGAATAGCAAAGCTACGTGAGGTTTTTAGGATTGAGGGTAGAGCAAAGGTAGGAGTCACCATTGGGTGTTGTGGGTGGCTTCAATGGTAGAAATATCTAGATGCTTTAAAGTCTGTTAAGTACAGAATGAGCAGGGTTTTTTGTTTTTGTTTTTTTTTAAAAGCAGAATAAAGTTTCTTGATAACCCTGGATTAATACGTCAAAAGTCGTTATCTTAATTATGTCATTTTGATAACAGGAAAACCCCATAGATACTAGTCCTGAGATAGGGATTTTCAACCTGGTTGGTCAGTATTAGTAGAAAAGTGTAAATGTGCCTATTGGTGAGATGAAAGAATTATGTGTAGTCGTGTTTTCAAGTATAATTGTCCTCTATGTAGAAAGGCGAAGGCATATGGGTGTGAGAGCCACTTTACTGGTGAGGGTGGGGGCAGGGAGTAGAGTGCTTCCCTTCATCGGCTGATGTTTTTCATAATTCCCTTGTTCCAGGGTTCTCTTTTTCTGAGTTTGACTCCTGTAAATCAAAAGAAAGAATGAGCTCAGTGCCGGCCACATGCACTGAGGCTGGTGGGTTCGAACCAGGCCTGCTACACAACAATGACAACTGCAACAACAAAAAGTAGCTGGGCATTGTGGCAGACGCCTGTAGTCCCAGCTACCTGGGAGGCTGAGGCAAGAGAATCACTTAAACCCAAGAGTTTCAGGTTGCTGTGAGCTGTGACGCTATGGCACTCTACCGAGGGTGACCTAATGAGACTCTGTCTCAAAAAAAAAAAAAGAAAGAAAGAATGTTGTAACTGACATTTCCCCTGAGTTGCTTTTAACTTTTATGCCCTCGGGGTTTTAGCATTAAGCTCTTCTATAATGGCTTCCGGATGCCCACTTGACTCAGACAATGATGATATCGTGGAGCCGTGGTAAGATCATTTCCTTTGGAACAAAATGAAAAGCTTTCAGCATTTACAATTGGAGGAAAATGTAAAAGTTTCATAGGCCCCTTCTGCTACAGGATGAAACGAGTCCATGTTTAAACATCATCCACTTTTGTCCCTCAAATGTGCAATGGGAAGTTTCCAGCATTATTTTTGAAATACAAAATAATGAACGTGCCTTTTCAGTGTATGTATTCTTTGTAATGAGTCCTTAGAACTATTTGGAAGAAAAGTAGTATTTCACATCTTTTTTGGGATCCAAAGAACTTGAGGTCATTGGTATATTCTGTTCTAGGGTCGATTCAAATTCACATGTACACAAACATGCCCGTGCTGGGAGAGACAGCACGGGCATGTTTGTGTACATGTGAATACCTATAAAGCCAAGTGTCTATGCTCACTCGAAACAAGCTTGGCATATGACCCCTTCTGGTTTTCAGATAGTCTGTTATTTCTGCAAATTTTGTGATACATTGTATATTTTCCTGTGTCCACATCAGAAAATATAATAAAAATTAATGCTGCTAGCACTTTGGTATCACTCCACAGTGCTTGATACTATTCTAAGTATGTATTTACTCATTCAGTTCTTTCAATAACCCTGTTCTTATGCCATTTTGCTGAGGAAACTGAGATAATGAGAGATTAAGTAATTTGCCCAAGGTGATACAACAAGTACATGGTGGGGCCAGGTTTAGCCTGGGCAGTCTGCCTTTCCTTAGTTGAAGCCAGAATTCATGAGAAGTGAGTCATTCCTGAATCTGCAGGTTGATCATGTACACTGAAGACTATGGTATCACTGTTGGTGGTGTTTCACTGAAAATGATCTTCCATAATCCGACTTTCTTGCTTTATGACCAACATGTTCAATTACTCTACAGAGCAAGCATGGACTTTAAACATTATTTCAGTTGTAAATCTGAAATTCATTAAAGGATAGTAAATTTCGCTAGTCAACATGAAAAAGTTTTAAAGGAGAGTTAGTTGTCTCCTGTCTTTCCTTAGGGAAGAAGGATGAGCTCTTTCAGTTCCCAAATGACTCCTCAATTGAACATGAATTATTTCACCAGAGTGAAATATTCTTTCTGCTCTTGCAAAAACCAGCTGCTGCTTTCAGAAGCTAACGTCGTTTTTCTCCTCAATGGTCTGAAATTAATCTTGATGTGTGACTCCTGCGGCTTTCTTTCCTTTAAAATCTCAGCAGCAACATAACGAGTGATTCACTCTCCTCCTGGAAATGAATGCTGTGGTTTGGGGTTACGCACAGGCGACTACTGAATGCCCAGGTCACAGCCTTTGCTTCTGGTCTTGAGTAATAGATGAGAACAGGAACTGGGGGAGATGGGGGAGTTAAGAGCTTAAAGCTTAGAGTAGTGCCTGGCATCAAGTAGATATTTGCTGCTACTCTTACTGTCCTTACAGATTGGTCTCCACCATGTGTGGGGTACTGTGTTGAGTGCATGTATGTGTATTGCCTGATTATTTATTTATTTATTTTTGAGACGGAATCTCACTTTGTCACCCTTGGTAGAGTACTGTGGTGTCATAGCTCACAGCAACCTCCAACTCCTGGGCTCAAGCGATTCTCTTGCCTCAGCTTCCCTAGTAGCTGGGACTACAGGTGCCTGCCACAACACCCAGCTTTTTTTTTTGTTGTTGTTGTTTAGCAAGCCCTAGCTGTGTTTGAACCCACCAGCCTTGGAGCAGATGGCCAGTGCCCTAACCACTGAGCTATGCGTGCCTTGTATTGCCTGATTTAATTCTCATCAGGCATTCCCATTTAGTAGGTTATTATTTTTATCTCCATTTTCAGATATAGAAACCGAAACTTGGATAGGTTAACTAATTTGCTCAAGGTCATACAGCTGGCAAGTTATTAGAGCTATGGCATAAACCTAATTGTTGGTTTTTAAAGTGAAAAGTACACAAGTCATAAATGTACATAATCTTCTAGAAGTTTTCTGGTGGTTCCTTTCAGTCGTTATTTGTCAGCAAAGGTAACTACCATTCTGTTTCTATCATGGTAGAAAAGTTTGGCCTTGCACTGCGTAAAAATGTAATCCTATTCAAACAGTGTGCTGTCTTTAGTATCTGGTATTTTTCACTTAATATTATGTTTATGAAATTCATCTATGCATTTGCATGTAACAGTAATTCTCCTTGCTAACTATGTTGCTGCATTTCTCCTTGTATAGTTCACAGTGTAAATGAAATGCCTCAATGACTGATCTCTCTCTTCTACAGCTGATGGGTTTTTGGGTCATTTGTAGTTTTTGGTTGTTGTTAGTCGTGTTACATTTTTGTACATCCTTGCCTGGTATATGTGTAGTTCTTTGGTTTGTATTTAGGATCACAATGGCTGGGTCCTTCTATGGCGGAGCTGTGGTCACTACTCGGAAACAGTTTTCTAGAGTGGTCTTACCAATTTGCCTTCCACAGCGCAGCTGTGAGTTCCAGTTGCCAGCACTTTGCTCTCTTGTCCCCTTCATTGCAGTCATTCTGGTGAGTGTGTGGTTGAAATGTGTTGTATGGAACTGGGCTGGGACTCCATAGCCTGTGTGCTTAAGCCTGATGATAGGCACTCTCACGGTTATAGTGCACTTGCACCATGGGAAGAGGTGGTGTGCCGGATGTATAAAAATGAGCACAATTGGATTTCTGCCTTAGTGAGTTTAAGTGAAGAAGGACCCAGAAATTCCACCATGCTAGTCTAATGTAGAAGCCAGGCATGCGGCACTGTTGGAAGGCTAAGACTGCTTACACTGTGAGTTCACATCAGGGTTCCATAAAGTCTTGGAGGAAGAAGTGAGGTGTCAGAAGAAATGAGGTGTCTGGGATGTGAACTCAAACCCTGGCTACACAAACCGTAAGTCCACTGGGCTCTTTGGGGGAGGAGAGAAACATAGCCAGAATGGTCCCCCCATGTAATGAAGCCAAGGAGCCTAGAATGGAGGGAGGGACGTAGTCTGCCCAGCTAGCAGTGGAAGAGGAAATCTGTATCCTTATCCCTACTGTAGTATCTCTTTAGTATTTACATTGCTGCCATTCAGATGTGTCATTTGAACATATCTTCGCTGAATTAGCAAGAAAGTGAGAGAATGTATTGCTGGTTACAACTTATTAAATTTTGATTAAAAATTATTATTGCTATGCTGTAAATTAATACATTATTTTTGTTATGACTTAAAAGTATGTTTACATGTGCCATGATATTTCTGAATCATGAAGTGTGGGAATGTTAGAGCCGAGATGGGCTTCCCAGATCAACTAGTGCAGTCCTCTGTTTTACAGGTGGGAAGCAGGTACCAGGATTGTTGAGAGACTTGTTCAAGGTCAAGTGGACAGCTGAGTGTAGGACTCTGGGCTGTTGACCAGCTCATACCTATGTAAAATACAACTATCCTGTCTTTGTCTGAGCAATGCCCAGAGTGGTGAGAAGAGGAGGGGGATTTCAGGAGAGGATTTGGGGACCAGTTTACCTTGATCTTCATACTGAGGTCAGCTATGAGAAGGCTGGAGAGGAGATAGTGTGATAGAAGGTGAGCTTTTGAGGGGAGGCCTCTCTGGGAAGGTGACTTTTAATCTGAGACTTAGAGGGAGGAAACAGTAGGCATGTGGGGAGGAATTGACCAAAGCCAGTGTAGCGGCAGGGAGGAGGTGAGCAGGTGATGGGAGACAGAAGTCACAGAACCTTAGAGTCTGTGGCATTTGTCACAATTGATGACTTTGAAGCAGAGAGCTGTATTCTCCTCTGCCATCAGTCTCTGACCCATTGGGGACCCATAGGCCTTTGTGGCAGTTACCCCCATTTGGTGGACTGGCTGTGTTGGAGAATGGTATTGCTGACCCACGCTTCCGACCACAACTCTCTCTTTTTTTTTGAGATAGTCTCAAGCTATTGCCCTGGGTAGAGTGCTGTGGCATCACAGCTCATAGCAACCTCCAACTCCTGGGCTCAAGCGAGTCTCCTGCCTCTACCTCCCAAGTAGCTGGGACCACAGGCGCTGGCCACAACGCCCGGCCATTTTTTGGTTGCAGCCATCATTGTTGTTTGGCGGGCCCCGGGCTGGGGATTCGAACCTGCCACCTTAGGTGTATGTGGCTGGCGCCTTAGCCAATTGAGCCACAGGCGCCGAGCCCCATCTTTCCTTTAGATGCATTAAATCTGTGCTTTTATTGTTGTTCACCTTTGGATTTATTTTTTATGTTTATGAAAATCTAGGCACATTTTCATTTTAATTTGCCCTCACATTCTTTTTTTCTCCTTTTATTTTTAGTTGAAGTGTAATGATTGTACATATTTATGGAAAAGAGTGATGTTTCAATACATGCATGTAATGTAGAATGATCCAGTCCGGGGGATTAGAACATCCATCATCTCAAACATTTATTATTTATGTTTTGAACACTCAAAATCCTCTCTTCTAGCTTTCTGAAAGTATACAATAGATACTGTTCTCTATAGTCACCCTGCCTGCTGCAGAGCACCAGGCCTGTTCCTCCATCCAGCTGTAACTCTGTGTCTGTTAGTTAACACAGTGGTCTCCAACCTCTTTGGTCCCAGGGAGACAGTTTTTCCACAGACAGGATGGTGGTGGTGGTGGGGTGGATCTGACAGGAGGCAGAGCTCAGGTGGTGATGAGTAAATACTAGGGTGACCAATTTTAACACTGGTAAAGTGGGACAACATGGGGTGTGTGTGTGTGTGCAGGGGCGGGGCAGGGCAGGGCCTGACAACAATGTAAATTTTGCTAAGCAGTTCATGATAATCACTTCTCAGCAATTATTTGTTATTATTACAGTTTAACATTACAAAATTAACAAAAATAATATAAAACTTATATTCTGGCGAAATAGCCACATGGCGGCCAAAAACCGTATATTCCCTTCCTGTTCTCCCGCCCGTTCGTGCATTCTTTCCAAAAATCAGGACTTTTTTTAAAACGCTGCGGGACGCGGGACAAATTGTTGAAAAGCAGGACTGGCCCTCTAAAAGCGGGATGTCTGGTCACCCTAGTAAATACAGATGAAGCTTCAAGAGCTTTCCTGGCCCACCTCCTCCTGCTATGTGATCTGATTCCTAACTGGCCTTGGACGACTATGGATCCACAGCCAGGTGCTTGGAACTGCAGTGTTAAACCCTTTCTTCCCCTGCCCTATCCTGCCCCATCCTTCTCCATCTTTTTCCATCTTTCCCAGACTCTAATAACCACAGTTCTCCTCTCTACTGATTCAGCACTGAATTTCATCTCAAAATCCTAATTACAATTTACATTTGAATAATTTGCATTATCACATGAAATTTTGGTTAGTTATTTTTTGAGAAGTGGAATCTTGGTTTTTCAAGCCATCCTTAATCTCCTGAAGACCTAGGACTTATTTTTGCTACCAATAAAACTCTTTTAGTGGGGGGTGGGGGAGGAAATAGGAAAAAAAATACACAAGAAGAACACAAGAAATAAACAATTCTACAATCCTGACTTTACATGTTCGTGACAAACAATAGAGATCTCTGACTTTTGTGTTAAGAGCAGCGAGTACGGAATCTTTTTATTGAGGATGGCTGACCTAGGGCAAAATTTACATGGGTAAGTGTTCATTGGGGGTGTGTGGAGGAATTTCTTTTAAGAATTATACTTAATCTGATGGCTCCTAAAAATAAAACTAGAATTTATAAAACTTTATTCAGTAAGTACAGCCTAAAGAAAAATAACAGGTTAATTATAGAGTCTATTAGACAATCAGGCTTTCCTAGGAGTTCGTTTTCCTGATTTCTGAAGCGAATTTCTCCAAGTGGGAAGGTTAAACCTTTAGCTTTTTAGTTGAAATTTTAAATGGGAGCATATTTCCTTGCATTAGTAAAACTTAAGGCACTAAATGCATTTACCATTTTCATTCTTATTAATCTGATTTATTGCTGGGAGATACCCTTGGCGGTTCAGGC
The DNA here is from genome assembly GCA_963574575.1 of Galagoides demidoff. Taxonomy (NCBI): domain Eukaryota; kingdom Metazoa; phylum Chordata; class Mammalia; order Primates; family Galagidae; genus Galagoides; species Galagoides demidoff. The sequence continues at coordinate 2,647 of CAUYQV010057088.1, read as the reverse complement.
TGTGTATGCTTCAGCATACACTAAATAGCAGTGGAAATTGCTGTGCTCCCAGTTCTTACGACCGCTTTTTGTGGCCTTTCGGTCACCTTCTGTAACTCCTTTGTTTGCTTCTAGCTCAGCGCATGCTTTTGTTTTATTGCTTCTACGTGGCTCTGGGTTAGGGATGGTGACTTCCATGTGGGTAGAGTGGTGTGGAAGAGGAAAAGGAAGAAGGAGGGGGATGTTGAATCGTATTCTGTGCTGGGTGCTGGGCTTGAGGCTTTCTTTTCTTTCCTGAAAAGAAAACTGTGGGCATCATAGCACTTGAAGTTGTGGATGCTCCAAGGCCATTGTAGCTTCCATTTCTTTTTGTTTTTATTAAATCATAACTCTGTACATTGATGCATGTATGGAGTCCAATGTACTGATTTGATATACATGTGAAATGCTTAGATTCAACTGATTAACACATCCATCGCAATTATACACTTTTCTTAATAGTTTTGGAGTGTACCTTTGCATCATGCACATTAGATGAGGTCCCCCCAAACACCCTCCCTCCTCCCACCTTCCCTCTCCCCTCCCCTCCCTCTCTTCTTCCCTTCTACTTTCTGGACTATAGTTAAGTTTTATCATTCGTATGAATGTGTAGGTGATAATATATTGATTTCGTAGCAGTATCGAGTACATTGGTACTTTTTTCCATTCTTGAGATACTTTACTAAGAAGATGTTCCAGTCCCATCCAGGTAAACATAAAGGATTTGAAGTCACCCTCTTTTTTATGGCTGCATAGTATTCCATGGTGCACATATACCACAATTTGTTAATCCATTCATGAGTTGATGAGCACTTGGGTTGTTTCCATGTCTTGGCAATTTGGAACTAGGCTGCAATAAACATTCTTTGCAAATGTCTTCATTGTAAAATGATTTTTGATCATGTATACCTTAATTATTATAAAAATGATACATGTTTGGGCTGGGCATGGTGGCTCACACCTGTAATCCTAGCATTCTGGGAGGCCGAGGCCAGTGGATTATTAAAGCTCACAAGTTTGAAACTAGCCTGAGCAAGAGCCAGACCCCATCTCTACTAAAAATAGAAAAACTAGCTGGACATTGTGGTGGATGCCTTTATTCTCAGTTACTTGGGCAGCTGAGACAGGAGTTTGAGGTTGCTGTGAGCTATGATGACGCCACAGCACTCCACCCAGGGTGACAGAGTGATACTTTGTCTCAAAAAAAATATTTTATATATATATATATATACACACACACACATATATATACAAATAACGTATGTTTGTAACCAAAGTGGAAGCATTGCTGAGATATGTGGTTTAAATTGAAAGCACCCTTAGGCTGGGTATAATTCCTCATGCCTGCAATCCTAGCACTCTGAGAGGCTGAGTGGGTGGATTGCCTGAGCTCACATTCTGAGACCAGCCTAAGCTAGAGTGAGGCTTTGTCTCTAAAAATAGCCAGGCATTGTGGCCGGAGCCTATAGTCCCAATTACTTGGGAGGCTGAGGCAAGAGAATTATTTGAGCCCAAGAGGTTGAGGTTGCTGTGAACGGTGACACCACAGTATTCTACTGAGGGTGACAAAGTGAGACTCTATAAAAACAAAACAAAACAAAAGAATTTGGTAAATTTTGATTTAGATTTTTCTGTAACTTTATACAATGTAAGTTATTTTATAGAAATTGGGTTACTCTGTAACTATATCTGTCATTTTGGTTCTTAGTTTCTTTTTTTTTTGGACAATACATTTTGATACTTTCTGTGGCCATGTATATAAATTTTTGTGGTCGTTTTTAATAGCTTCGTGGTATTTTATAGCTTCTAGGCTATAATTTAGCCAACCCCTTATGAATGGATATCTGGGCTCTTATAAATACCTTGTATATAAACATTGGTACTCTTGGAAGTGTGTTTGTATAATTCTTATTTTTTTCTTTTTTTGGAGTTTTTGGCCGGGGCCGGGTTTGAACCTGCCATCTCTCATATATGGGGCTGGCGCCCTACTCCTTTGCGCCATAGGCACCACCCAAATTCTTGTGTTTGAGGTTGACTACTAGAAGTAGAATTGTTGGATTGGATAGTGTGTACATTTACAAGTTCATATCATCTGCTGTAAATGTCCCAGTTTGCACTCTGGTCTCCCTCACCCTTTTTGAAGGCTGTTTTTTTTTTTTTTTTTTTGAGATGGAGCCTCAAGCTATCCCCCTGGGTAGAGTGCCATGGCATCACAGCTCATAGCAACCTCCAACTCCTGGGCTCAAGCGAGTCTCCTGCCTCCGCCTCCCAAGTAGCTAGGACCACAGGCGCCTGCCACAATGCCCGGCCATTTTTTGGTTGCAGCCATCATTGTTGTTTGGTGGGCCTGGGCTGGGGATTCGAACCCACCACCTTAGGTGTACTTGGCTGGCGCCTTAGCCGATAGAGCCACAGGTGCCAAGCCGCTATTCATATTTTCAATAGCATTCTGGCAACAAATAAAGACATTTCCAATTGTGTCAAACATTTAATGAATAATGAGTTCTACTCTCTGCCTTTGGGTAAATACATGGTGCCTCTCAGTGAAGTGGTAGAAAACATACAACGTGAGGGTTGCTTCTTAACACTGCCCTTTGTTCCAACAACCATTAGCCTCTTTTGCTGAACT
>CAUYQV010057087.1:0-13981 GCA_963574575.1 Galagoides demidoff | reverse complement strand
TGAGACAGAGCCTCAAACTATTTCCCTGGGTAGAGTGCCGTGGCTCACAGCTCACAGCAACCTCCAACTCCTGGGCTCAAGCGAGTCTCCTGCCTCTGCCTCCCAAGTAGCTGGGACTACAGGTGCCCACCACAATGCCTGGCTATTTTTTAGTTGCAGCCATCATTGTTGTTTGGCAGGCCTGGGCTGGATTCGAACCCGCCACCTTAGGTGTATGTGACTGGCGCCTTAGCCGATTGAGCCACAGGCACCGAGCCCAGTGAAAAGTTTCTTATAATTCCTCCCAGGAGAAAGAAAGTCCACGTCATCCACAGGTGTCTGTGTCCATGCTGTTCCTGTGCATGGTAAGATGTCTCAGTGTGTTCCATGACAGCCGTGCAGATGGTTATGTCATCTATTGGAGCAACTGCAGAAAGTATTTTGTGGGTATACTTGACTTGTCTCCGATTGGTGGACATTTAGGCTATTTATAATTTTGAATATTACACGATTTTGATAAAACTATGCCGAATTTCTCTTCAAAAACATGTAATTTGTATATAATAGTGTATGAGAGTATTTCTGTCTTGTGTGCTCTTCCAACTGAGCAACAGTTTGGTAAGAATTCTGCTAAATTCTTCTTTAAAAACTATCAGTTTATATACAGTACTGTGTGTGAGCCTGTGTTTCTGAACTGTGGACTTTTCCAAATGAATACCTTTTTTGGGTCCTGCAGGGGAACTTGCTGTGTTATGTGACCTTCTATATCCTTGAGGATCCTTCTAGACCACATGTGGCCTCTTGAATGAAGCCAAGTTGTACAGAACAAATCCTAATAAAGAAGGACTGCCCTCGAGGATTTGGAGGGCCACATGTGGTCTTGAGGCCACAGGGTCCCTACTCAGATTGGACAGGCAGCTTATCAGAGAAGCAGCTGCTTTTTCTGGGATCTCCAGTTCAGTGATTTCTGAGCATCCTGTTTAGTTAAGGCCAGTGCAGGGACTAGACACAGGCTATACATAGGCACAAGTCTTAGGTTGATTTTTCCCTGGCACCTGAATGATGGTATCTGGTGCCAGTGTTTCTTTCTCCATGTGGAGTTTTCCATACATAGCCTTAGGAGATTTGTGTGTCTCAGGTTCTGCAGCCCTTGGTGGTCTTGTTGCTGGTAATGGTTTGACTTGGACTGTATTTGCTGGCTGATTCTCTTTTGCATCTCCTGATAAGGGCTGTTGTTTGTGTGCTCATTTGCCCCCTCCCTACTCAGCCTCTTGTCCTCTGGGCTCCCTCCATGCTGCCTTCCTTTTCCAGATCACACCTAGTGGATATAGTGACTGCAGAGAGAAAGCACCTGGAAACACTAGGCTGTGGAGAATTTGTACTGTGTGGCAAGGTGAACGCCCAGAGGAGATGTAGTTTGGAGTCACACCTCTCTAGCCTGGTGGTTGTTACTGTGAGTGTGAGCCTAGGCTGAGTTCACTGTGAGAACTGGGGATGCCACACCCCTTCTGCTGCCCCTTCTGGTGGAGAGCACCTCTCTTTGGCAGGTTCTAGATGCACAGTTCAGCACCCCATGTTGGAAGCCCTGCTTTGGGTCAGCTGCCTTCAAATGTGGGTTCCAGCACCCACAAGCTGAGTGGCCTGCAGCCAGTTATTTAGTCTTTTTAAATCTCTATTCTCTTCCTCTGCATAATGTGACAGTAACACTTTTATGTGCCAAAGTATTTATAACGTACCTGGGACAAGGCAAACAGACTCCAGATAAACAGTAGCTATTCAACACTAGACCAGGGCCTGGGGGTTTGGAGTAGGCAGGCTTATACACTTGGGGCTTATTTGTTTACTATGTGTTGGGGTTTCTAGGCTAGAGTTAGAGTGCTGTGGTATTACCCTAGCTCACAGCAACCTCAAATTGTGTGCTAAGCCCTGTGCTGCATGCTACAAGTTGTAGACCCAAATCAGATAGCCCCTGCCTTCTCCAGGAGCGCAGACACCTTAATGGCCCAAGGCCTTTCTGTGGCTCAGGTGACTGTTTCCAGCTAACAAGGGTGTTTGATTGCTGGCTGCTGCCCTGTGCTGAGTCTTTTCTGTTCTGGGAGAGTTTAGGTAAAAATGTCTTGGAAGGAAGGTAGGCATGTTCAGTCAGTGGGTGGGGGCCAGCTGCAGCTCTGAGTTGGTCTCATACAGGCAGGAGTGTCCCTTTTCTCTAGTGACATCTGCCTGCCATGGGACCTCTTGTACTCTCTTGAGCCTCAGTTTCCTTATCTGCCAAGTCTGCATTGCTGTAAAGGTTGACATAATTCTTGGAATGCAGTTAGCATGGAGCAGGGAACCCAGTCAAGTTGAAACAGTATAAGGTGTTGATTCTATGTTTTCAGTTCCTGAGACCTTAAAAACAATGTAACAGTTACAACACAGGCTAAAAAAATCCAAACACTGCAGAAGCAACAAAGTAGAAAATAGAAGTCATTTTTCCATGCTGTTATTCCTTTTTAGTATCAGGAGATGACTGTTGCTGTCTTGGAAGATTTTTTTTTTCAACTAACAGGAATGTCTTAATTATGCATATAAATTCTAAACCTGAAATGTCCATTGGAGGATGGGACATAAGTAAAAGACATTTTGTATATAGTTTTTTATTTTTTGAGACACAGTCTCACAATGTCACCCTGGGTAGAATACCCTGGCCTCACAGCTCACAGCAACCTCAAAAGCTTGGACTTAAGCGATTCTCTTGTCTCAGCCTCTCAAGTAGCTGGGACTACAGGTGCTGGCCACAACACCCAGCGATTTTTTTTTTTTTGGGGGGGTGAGGGCAGTTGTTGGTTAGCTGGCCTGGGCCGGGTTCGAACTAGCTTCAGTACATGTGGCTTGGCGTAGTAACCACTATGCTACGGGTGCCAAGCCGTTGTATATAGTTTTTTGTTTGTTTGTTTTGAGATAGAGTCTCACTCTGATGCCCAGGCTAGAGTACTGTGGTGTCACTCTCGCTCACAGCAACCTCAAACTTCTGGGCTCAAGTGATCCTCCTGCCTGGCAGAGTGCTAGGATTACAGGCAGGAGCCACCGCACCTGCCCATTGCATATATAGTTTCCCAGCTTTATATCATTTCAGCCCTTCCCTTTGTTGAGGAGGGAAAGACCATTGTAATTCTTTGCACATCCTGGATGAATCATAATATTGGGTTGATAAAATTCAACAGTGGCAAATAATAGGTTTAATTAACAAGCTCTGTTTTCCAGTGATCTCAAAGCTTTACGATTTGGTATTGACATGGGGAGGTTGGGGGTCTGGGGAAAGTGGGCTGTGTGTCCTGTGATCTGAGCTGTTGGGCTAATGGGTCGGTACAATCTGGCTTTAGTTTAAGGGAGACAGTAGGGTGGGGTCGGGGAGTTGTGAGAAGTGTGGAAGGTCTTTGTAACATTTGCGTGTTACCAGTGATACATACAGTCAATGTATTTGCAGTGAGTGCACATACCTCTTTAAGCCTTACTGAAATAACATATTGGCATACCTGTGAGTACTGTGGGGAGTACCTGGCCCTGATTTTGTGTTTTTCCTTTGTTACTTCAAACCTGGTGCAATCTGATCAGTGATGTAATTGTCCTGGGTTTCCTCCAGTGTCTGAGGCTTAGAGAAGTAAGAAATGGTATGTGGGTTCCAATTATAGTGCTTTGGGCTTTGTTGGAGACTATTTCTTTTTTTTCTTGTAGAGACAGAGTCTCACTTTGTTGCCCTTGGTAGAGGGCGATGGCATCACAGCTCACCACAATATCCAACTCCTGGGCTTAGGCGATTCTCTTGCCTCAGCCTCCCAAGTAGCTGGAACTACAGGCCCCCGCCACAATGCCTGGCTATTTGTTTGTTGTAGTTTGACTGGGTCTGGGTTTAAACCCACCTCCCTCGGTATGTGGGGCCAGTGCCCTATCCACTGAGCCACAGGCGCTGCCCTTAGAGACCTTTTTTATTTTATTTATTTATTTATTTATTTATTTGAGACAGAGCCTCAAGCTATCCCCCTGGGTAGAGTACCATGGCATCACAGCTCATAGCAACCTTCAACTCCTGGGCTCAAGCGAGTCTCCTGCCTCTGCCTCCCAAGTAGTTGGGACCACAGGCGCCCACCACAGCCGCCCGGCCATTTTTTGGTTGCAGCCATCATTGTTGTTTGGCGGGCCCGGGCTGGGGATTCGAACCTGCCACCTTAGGTGTACGTGGCTGGTGCCTTAGCCGATTGAGCCACAGGCGCCGAGCTGGAAACTCATATTTTGAATAATTTTTTGGTAAAATTATTATACATTTTTACCTAGATAACCACAACATCACTGAATAAAGACAATCCTACTTCTTATTTCTCCAACTTCTTTCTATTTTATTTTCTTGTGTTTGTTTTATAATCATACCTGGAAAAACTGCCACAACATAAGCAGGAGTTGCAAGGCTGGGATGGATGTTCTTACCTTCTGATCCTAAGGGGAAAATCACTAAGTTTTTCACCATTTAGTTGAATGAAAATTGCAGAATTTTAAAACAATACCTTTTATAGGGCTCATGATATTCCTACTTTTCTGCTAATTTTTATGAGCAGCAGATGTTAGATTTGTCACGTTCCTTTTCTGTATATAATAAAATGACAACTCTTTTTCATTTTTATACAGTTAATAAAATTATATTAGTTACATTATTAATGTTAAGTCTATCTTCCATTTCTTAGATACACTTGATTTGTTGATAATATATATACAGACACATATATGTATACATATGTATATGTATCTAGTGTTGTAAACAATTAGATAAATTATTTCAATGAGTTTTGCAGTATCTATTGCTCTGCACCTTTTCTCAATCCTGACATTGATAATTTATCCATTTATTTCTCATTCTTTTTTCTGATGAGTCTTATTAGGAGATTATCAATTTTATTAATCTTTTCAAGGAACTGGCTTTTGGCATCATTAACTAAAATATCATTGTTTCCTATTGTCTTGATTTATTTCCTCACCAATATCCTCTCCTTTATTGTCTTGCTTTGAATTTTCTTTTCTATTTTTCTAGTTTCATAATAAAGAAGCTTAGGTTATTGAGTTAATGCATTTTAAAAAATGTTGTATTATAGGTGATAGGTGATTCTTGCTATAAATTTTTCTGTTATAATTCTGTCACTAAACATTAATTTTCATATGTTTTTAATAAATTTCTACTTATCTCAAAATAACTTCAAATTATTTTTTCTTCAATCACTTTGTTGTTTAAAAGTGGATTGTTTAGTGTCAAATTGTGTATTTTTCCAAATACTTTTTTTTTTTTGGCAGTTTTTGGCCTGTGGGGCGGGCACCCTACTCCTTTGAGCCACAGGTGCCTCCCTCCAAATACTTTTCTATTAGTGTTTTCTGATTTAATTTTATTATAGCTACACAGTATACTTTGCATCAGTCAAATGAAATTTTAATTTTTATTGGAGCTTGTTATATGGTTCAGAAGATCATATATCTTGGTAAAAGTTTTATGATAAATTGGTTTTAAAAACATTTCATCTTATTGGGAATGGTGTTCTATAAAGAGTTAATAGAATATTTGCAATCTTTCTATCTTCATTGATTTTCTTTCTCCTTTTGCTTTCAATTTTTTAGAGACCAGTGTTGGAATCTTTGATTATAATTTTGATTGCTTATTCTTTTATTCAAGTCTATATTTTTTCAGTTCTGTACTTTTTTTTTACGTTTATCACTTTTTGATTCACGTATTTCAAAGTTTTGTCTGTTATGTAGAATTGTTGTGTCTCTTTTAACTATTACGTATATGGGCCTCTTTAGCACTGTGAAAGGACTCTCTTTAACTTTGGGAATAACCTATTCTCTGTAATCTGCTTTGTCTGATGTTGATACAATGACCCTGCTGTTTTTGCTGAGTACTAGCCTATCTGTTTACTTCTCACTTGTTTATTTTTATTTTAGCTGATTTCTTATAAGTAATATAGTATTCTTTTAGCTAAATTTTCCATTTAGGACTTTTGATGGATGCATTTAGAAGATTTATATTAAATTATTTATGAGTCCTCCCTGATTTAAACCTGCTACCTTCTTGTTTGCTTTCTATTTATTCCATCTTTGTTGGGTCCATTGTCTTCTTTTTTTGCTTTATTTTTATTACTTGAGTAATTTTATAGTTGCATTTTATTTCCTTTGTTAGGCTATTAAAAATATTCCGTATTTATGGTGTTAAGTTAGGGTTTGTCATAAACATTTTTACCATAGTTTACATTAGAATGATATTAGCCATTTCATGCAGAATATAGGAATAGTCATTTGCTTCTCCTGGTCTTTTTGTTATTGCTGTTCCATATTTTACTTTTATGTGGTATGGGTCTTAATAAACACCACACTATATTACCATAAGGTTTGCTTTATATAGTTAATTATATGTTAAATGAATTTAAAAAGTAAGGCATTATGTTTGTGGAAATATATTTCTATTACTCTGTTACACATAGATCTATGCTCCTACCTTGTATAATTTCTCTTTTGCCTACAGGATTAATTTATTCTAGAGGTGTAATAACTGCTTACAATTTTTTATTTTTTAGCTATTGTATGTATAAAAACAAGTATTCATTGAACAATTGTTTTGGATATATAATTTTACCTGGTATGGAATTATAGGTTGACTTGTTTTCTTTCTACAATTAATAATGGTGCTTTATTCTTGTGTAACATAGACTGTTTCATCCAATAAATCTGTTATTCTTTTTCGTGTTTCTCTGTACATTATGCATCATTCTTCCCAACCATTCTAAAGGGTATCTTTTTTTAAGTATCACTGGTTCTAATGTATTTAATTAAGATGTTTCTAGACATAGAATGGTTTTCATTTTAATAATCTTGGACTTTTTTATTTTTTGGTGTGTTTATTTTTTAAATTGTTATTTTCTATCATTTTCTAGTTTTAAGAATTTTGAAACATTTTCTTACTAATATGTCATTGTATTTTTTGTATCTCCTGTACTCGTTTCCTATTTTGAAGATTCTAATTTCATACTTATCTGGTTATTTAAAGTTATCCTACAGCTTAGTATAATTTTGTTCCCATTAAAATTTTTGTCCTTTTTATATATTTAAACATCATCTAATGTTATTTCAACATTTATTAAAAGTCTTTTATTCTACACTGTCTGTAGTATCTATTGTCTTTACTATTTCATGCATTTTTTTAAATTTATGAGTATTGTATCAAGAAATTCAGTAGGGTTTTATTTGTCATTTTTTCTTGTTTCACCTTCTATTTTAGTTCATTCAGACTGTTATGACAAAATATTGTAAACTGAATGGCTTATAGAAAATAGGAATTATTTCCCACAGATGGAAAATCCCAATGCATTGTCTGGTGAGGACTCATTTTCTAATGAGTAGATGATTCCATCTAGTCTCTTCACATATAGTGAAAGGGGGAGACTTGGACCTTTTTTGTAATGACACTAATGCTATTTATGAGGGCTCTGGTTCCATAACCTAAACATGTCTCCTCGTCCTGTCTGTGGGTTAGGATTTCAACATATAAATATGGGAGAGAGTCAAGCATTCAGACCAGTTCCTTCCATGTTTCTTTTTCTTTCTCTCTTGCATTCTTCTGCTATTATGTCACTGAGATTTTCTGTGTGTTGTGTTTTTTGATTATATGTCAAATAATACAAATTTTACCTTTTTGGTTGTTATATAAGTATATACATATATACTTATATGACTTATATATCTTTAAATACTTTATTTATATATATACTTATTTATACATAAATATATACACTATATATATGAATATGTGTATATATTAAAAAGTGTATGTAAGTATATATAAATGAGTATATATATACATAGATATTAATTATTATATACATATACTTATTTATATATCTTTAAATACTTACAATACTTACAACCCAAAAAGTAAAATTCAGTAGAGTTTTCTTAAGTATGTTGTAAGTATTTAAAGATATATAAAGAAGTATATAAATAATTTGTAAGACAGTGTTAAATTATCTTGGCATGTGAAAATAAACAATACAGCAAGGCAAGTATATCTTATCCACAGTAAGATAGGAAAGAAATAGATGAGTTGATTAGGAGACTATATTCAATAAGCCATTCAAAGAATGTAAAGACTTAGGAATATAGTTAGAGGAATGTCTGAGAAATTAGGAGACTTGGAAAAAAAAAGCCAGTGAATAGAATATTTGGAAGATTTAAGAGAAAAAATATATTAATTTGTTTTATATTATTTATTATATGTAGCTCTTTATTTGACTCAATAATATACAAAATATGCCACATCACAGCACATATTCCTCAAAAAAATCTACAGCCATATGATGGAAGCTGAAGTTATCAAAGGAAAATATACTGTCATATTGATATCAGTTATAGACAACAGAAAATCCACAGGTGTCCATACTGAGTAGTTTTCAAAGTGAAAAAGCAATAGGAAATTGAACATTTTTATGAGGTCTCTATTTCTCATAGAATATGGAAGTAGATCAGAAGCACTGTTACAAAAGGAAATAATAATCTCCCAAACCCAGAAAACTTGAAGGCATGCAAACTAGAGACTTTTAGATTACGATTTTAAAGATTATGAAAATTTTTGCATGATCTCTGATCAACTATATATACAATTTCATAGGTAAAATCTTTAGGAATACAATGACTGAAATTCTATTTCTGTTATGGATATCAGCTTATTACATGATTTAGAGAAATGCAATCTTCAGATCTGTACAAGAGATATGCATAATTTTCCATAATACCCCAAAATGTTATGAATATAGCTTTACAAAATATCAGCTTTGATATAGAAAAACACAGAAAAGTCAATTATTATAAACTCTTCTTTTTTATTGTATCTTATTAATCATTGGGTTCCAGTCTTGCTCTAAGTTTACATGGAGTCTGAAACAGAAAAGCAAGAATTCCATAGGTAGAAACTAAAATATTTTCAAGTGTTTTCCAGCAGTTGTGATATTTATTGAGAATCTACTAAGTACTTTTACTTAATGCAATTGGTCTTTAATATAGTATCACAATTCTCTCTCTTGACACATTGTATAAATGAGAATAAATTAGCTCTGTGAGAGGTGATGATGAGAGAGAAGAGCCATTCATTTTGTGTACATACCTTAAAAAATAACTAGAAGTATAAGCATAACCCTCAAGATTCTATTAGTGAATTATCATGAAAACTTTTTTTTAAAAAGGAAAATAAAAAGACTACTCCTGCCTTTCTAAAGAGTCATTTGATGCCCTCTCAACCTTGTTAAGCCACAAGGAACTTCTGTTCCCAAGAGCTCTATTTCACATACTGTGTGATAGGATTTTTATTCCTATAAACAACTTGAAATGAAATGAAAGCAAGTCCTAAGGAAATTGCCTGCATGTTTTGCTGAAATGTTAAATGTAATGCCACGTAGCTTTTCAGATATCCTGGGAATATTCTCAACTGTTTCTCCATAGTCTACTTGCTTCGATCAATACTCTATTAAGCATAATGTTTTTGTTGAACCCAGCCACAAATATTATGTATGTGTGTTCCATTGAGCTGCAACATTAAAAGATAAAGTGTTTCTTTGCATAATTTACTAAAAAACTTTAGGCAAAAAGTTATTCTAATAATAGTACATTAAGACAATCTTGACAATATTGCTGTATATTGCCAAATATTAACTTTAATGAAAAGCAATTGTCACAATCACTATAGGTAGCAGGGATCTCTTCTGAGTGTAGCTGAGCTTGCTTAAAAGGAAACCCACTTGATAACATCTAAGAAGCCAGATAAACTGTACTTGGAAGCAGCTAAGTGAGTGTTTCATGAACAATTGCTCTTGGCTGTATAAAACTAATTGTTTGAATTTTAAAAGGCTCAGAGAGTTTTGTAATCAGCTAATATTTTTATTCCAGGACTATATTTCTAAGAAATAATACTATCATATAAAATGTCTTTTATAAAGTGTAAACTGAATATTCCTAATAAACAACTTGAGAGAATTTAGTAAAAAGGCATAAGCAATAGCACTGATAAAATGAAAACAGAATATGACGCTCAGGTGATGTGGTGGTTCTTATCTGTAGAACCTAGTCCAATAAGGTTATTGGATTTCCGTGTTAACTTTACCACTGATCTTTGTTCACATCAAGATTAAATAAAGGACACATAAATGAATATTTTATATTTATATAGAATATACTCTTTTATATAAAAATTCTATTTTATTTTTGCATGAAAGATCCTATGTTATTTTCTATATATCATTTTATACATGCATATTTTATTATTTTATTTGTTTTAATGTTTCCTAAGCACAGTCAGATCATTACCTACTCCTTTGAATTCTAAAACAGAGCTGTGAATTATGTATGTGTCATGTTGTCATAGCTCACAGCAACCTCAAACACTTGGGCTAAGACAATCCACTTGCCTCAGCCTTCCAAGCAGCTGGGACTATGGGTAACTGCCACAATGCCCCAGTTATTTATTTTACTTATTTTATTTTTATTTTTTTTAGAAACAAGGTCTTGCTCTAGCTCAGCATGGTCTTGAACTCCTAAATGCAGGTAATCCACTCACCTAAGCCTCCCAGAGTGCTAGAACTACAGGCCTGAGCTACTGTGCCCAGCCAAGATATGTATTTTTATTTTATCTATTTTATAACTGAAGAAATAGACCTTTAATGAGGCTAAAGTAGATTACCCAAAGACACACAGCTTTTGTATTCCAGAAACACATTATAGATTCAGATGTGTCTGATTCTATAATCTGAGTATTTTATTTTGTCAGAAGATGAGAAAAGCCTGATGCCCCTAGGATTAATTATATGACACTTCTATATAAGGTCATTGACTTATATAATGAGCTATATTCATAAAATTTTATTGCTTTTTTTTTGGTCAAATTGATTTTTCGGAGCTAGTGATATAAATTTAAACATAAGTCTTGTGTTGATTAATATTACAAAGTGAAAAAAATATAGATTCCATTGTCATACATCTAAAAAAGAGATGATGAATTATTTTTAGGATGACTATGTATTTTTTCCTTTTATTAAGTCATATACACATATATTATAAATATTTTTATGATTTTGTGGGGTACAATGTGTTGATATTTTTATACAATTTGTAATGATTACACCAAACTAATTACTCTAGCTTTCACCTCACTTATTTAATTATTGTGTTAAGACATTTATGTTCTGTACTTGGTAGATTTGACTTATACCCTTGCAATATGTTCCATAGGTCCACACCATTTACCCTCCCTCTATCAAACCACCCTTATACCCTTGCAATATGTTCCATAGGTCCTCACCATTTACCCTCCCTCTATCAAACCACCCTTCTCCCTTCCCATCCTCCTCCCCTTGCCTTCTTCATCCTGGGCTATAGTTGTAATTCATCTTTCATAAGAAAATGTGAGTAATTATAAATTGTTTTCATAAAAGTATTGAGCACATTGGATACTTTTTCTTTCATTCTTGACGTTACAAAATCTCAAAACTACAGATGTTGGCATGGATGTGGGGAAAAGGGAACACTTCTGCAATGCTGGTGGGAATGCAAACTAATATGTTCATTTTGGAAAGAAGTTTGGAGAACACTCAGGGATCTAAAAGTAGACCTGCCGAGTGATCCTGCAATTCCTTTACCAGGTATCTATCTATCCACAAGACGAAAAATCACTTTGCAACGAAGATATTTGCACCCGATTGTTCACTGCAGCTCAATTCATAATTGCCAAGTCATGGAAGAAGCCCAAGTGTACATCAACCCATAAATGGATTAATAAATCATGATGATGAATTTCATGTCTTTATGTATTTTGGAATGTTTACAGGAGGCAACATGTGTAAATTATCTAGTACAGTTACTCACATACTATTGTATTCAATAAATATTAGTTCTCTTTACAATTTTTCCCAGTGTTATATGAATAAAAAAATTACTTGTGTGAACAATTGTTCCAAGTAAGTCTATTAACAGCCTGTAAATCATTAACCAGAAGGATTTTTCTGATCTTATGAATGGTATTGCTTTTGTTATCATAAATTTCTAATAAATGTTGTCTAGGAGGTGTTATATATCTTGTTGTGCTGAAATTACATTTTCTAGTACCACTTTGACTGTATGTTTTCAGTTACTATTGACCAAAAGAGCAAACAGGGTTAGATTAGGAAAGGCAAAGAAAAATAGTGCTCCTCGCAATAGGAGTTATTAATAAACTCAGTGATTCTCAGTGAGCTTTAGCTTCCTCTGCTCTCTCCACTGTCTACACAGAGAGTATCTAGAGGTGAAGTCCCCCCCCCACCAATATGGTGTATTAAACTTGTCAAAAAAGTATAGAGATAGAAATGAGAAAAAGAAAAACAAAGAGAGAGAAGAAAGGAGCAAGAGGAGGAGAAAATCAGTTTCCAGGTGTGAAATTTCTGTACATTGAACTGTTCATGCTGCATTTATGAAGAATGATTTAAATCTTATTCAAAAGCACCAATATTTGAGTTTTTACATTATTTCCTAGTAATGATGGTGGACAACTGAAGAAAACCAATAAAAAGTTCACCACTGGGGGGTGGTGCCTGGCTCAAAGGAGTAGGGCACTGGCCCCTTATACTGGAGGTGGTGGGTTCAAACCTGACCCCAGTCAAAACCTGCAAAAACAAAAAGTTCACCATTGGGAAGAAAATTTCAAACATCTATTGCAAAGAGGAAAAAAACAATAGTGATGCTGTGTTTTAGAAGGGATTTGGTTTATTTTTTTATTTGTACATTCAGTGTTATGGAATCCTGTTTGTATACATAGTGATACCGTGTATTGCAGAAGAATTGTATGCACTGTAATCCCATGTATAACTGAGTGTTCATTGAAAGTTCTGCATTCTTATGATTGAATCAAGTTAATTAGAGGGTATATATGATATATAACCCATTCAGGAAAGCATGGTAAGTATCTGATATTTGAATTGTTGGCTTTTGGAGGAGAGTTAGTTCCTTTGTCTTTGTGACTTCTTTAATAACATAAATTACTTTTTCCTGAATTATCTCCTCTCTTAGTCTCCTACTCCAATCAATATATAACATGAAGTGACAAGTGAGATTTCAAACATGACAGGGCAAGAAAGGGAGGAAGAAGGAAATGAAGGAATGGATGGATGGAAAATATTTAATTAGTCTTGAAATTCATTTAAAGAATGAATTTACATTCTTTGCTACATATGTAATTAGGAAGGAATTCAAAAACAATAGCATTTGCAGTGTATTCTTATGTCATATATTATGTAGCTTATATATGTAGTCAGCATAGTCCACAATTTATAGTCCATGATTTATAGTTTTAAAAAGGGTTGTTCTACTAGGCCTTAGAATATCAATTTGGTTCATCTATAGTTGCAAAAGAGTGAAAGATTTATGAAACAAATCAGCTGAGACAGGGCTAGGATACTCTCTCAGAAGGTCAACAGGTGAGTTGCCTAAAATAGTGTAAAACTTTCTCCAATAAGAAGATATAATTTGCTGCTACAAACTTGTGTATGGTAGAAAAGTTTTAGAAAATTCGAATCCTTGGGATGTAAGAACTCTGCTGTTTTAGACGATCAATGGATAAAACAGACACAGACAGAGTGAGGAACCTTGTATCTTTTTTTTTTCCTTTTTTAATTTGACTCTTACTGCTCAAATCCACCAGCTCCACTAGCACGCCACTCCCATCCAGGAGTCTACAAATATAGAATGAGACAAGCCCTACCTCTTTTTTAAGAGTAACATATTGGCAAAGATGGAGTTGGACTCAGATATGAGCAGATGAAGATTGAGAATGATTTTGTTTTTTTTTTTTTTTTTATTAATTGATTTCTGTGTACATTGATGCCAACATGGGGTACATTGTGCTGTTTCATATACAATTTGAAACATCTTCATCAAGCTGGTTAACATAAC
Source organism: Galagoides demidoff (assembly GCA_963574575.1). Lineage (NCBI taxonomy): Eukaryota > Metazoa > Chordata > Mammalia > Primates > Galagidae > Galagoides > Galagoides demidoff. Next base: position 28 of record CAUYQV010057087.1, on the reverse strand, counting down.
TTTCATATCATTTGGTTAATCATTGTAT
>CAUYQV010057083.1:0-18836 GCA_963574575.1 Galagoides demidoff | reverse complement strand
TTTTTTTTTTTTTGAGACAGAGCCTCAAGCTGTCCCCCTGGGTAGAGTGCCATGGCATCACAGCTCATAGCAACCTCCAACTCCTGGGCTCAAGCAAGTCTCCTGCCTCAGCCTCCCAAGTAGCTGGGACCACAGGCACCCACCACAACGCCCGGCTATTTTTTGGTTACAGCTGTCATTGTTGTTGGGCAGGCCTGGGCTGGATTCGAACCCTCCACCTTAGGTGTATGTGGCTGGTGCCTTAGCCACTTGAGCCACAGGTGCCGAGCCACTGGCTTCTAGATGTATACTTTGGTGGTGGTCCATTGTGATGTTCGGTATTGAGAATAGGTTTAAGTATTTCCTATAGAGCTGGTCTTGTGATGAATTTCATCAGTGCTTATATATCTGCAAACAATTTGATTTCTCCATCAATTTTGAAACTAAGTTTGGTAGGATACATGATTCTAGGCTGAAAATTATTTTGTTTAAGGATGTTGAAGATGGATGACCATGCTCTCCTGGCTTGGAAGGTTTCAGTTGAAAAGTCTGCTGTCAACGTAATGGTTCTGCCCTTTTGGTCAATTGGCTCTTATTCCTACCTGCTTGCAGGATTTTGTCCTTCATCTTGACTTTGGACAGGCTCATTACCATGTGTCTTGGAGAAGCTCTGTTAGAGTTGAGATGCCCTAGGGTTCGATATACATCTAAAAGGAGTGTGTCAGGATCTTTAGTAAAACGTAGGAAGTTTTCATTTGTGATAGTCTCCAGTAGGGCTTCCATTCCTTTGGGACAATCTTCTTCCCCTTTAGGGATTCCTGTTATCTGTATGTTTGAACGCTTCATGATGTCTCATAGTTCGTTAAGTGCCTGGTCTGCTTTCTCTCTCTTCTTTCTGACTCTTTTACTACCTGTGTTAACTCAAAGACTTTATCCTCTAATTCTGATGTTTTTTCTTCTCCATGGTATAATCTATTTTTGATACTTTCTACTGCTTCTTTACATTCTCTGATTGTCTCCTTCATTTCTTTAAGCTCGTCCATGTCTTTTCTATATTCTACATATCTCTCATCTGACTTTTGGTTTGTCTTTCCATTTTCTCTTCCAATCCCTTTATTGTCTTAATCATCCATATTTTAAATTTGCTTTCTGGGCTTGGCGCCTGTGGCTCAAGTAGCTAAGGTGCCAGCCACATACACCTGAGCTGGTAGGTTTGAATCCAGCCCAGACCCGCTGAACAATGATGATGGCTGCAACCAAAAAATAGCTGGGCGTTGTGGTGGGCACCTGTAGTCCCAGCTACTTGGGAGGCGGAGGCAGGAGAATTGCTTGAGCCCAGGATGAAGGTTGCTGTGAGCTGTGATGCCATGGCACTCTACCCAGGGGGACAGCTTGAGGCTCTGTCTCAAAAAAAAAAAAAAAAGTTCCCTTTCTGCCAAATCCATTAGTTCTTTATAGGAGAAGTTTTCTTTAAAAACTGCCTCATGGTCCCTTGGAGTTGCCTAAATTTTTCTTTTGGCTCCTCCCCATGTGTGCTTTCTTCTCCTTAACTTTGTTGTGCAAGTTTTTCCTCCTCACTTCCTTTTTGCTTCAGGTTACATTGCCTCGGAGTTCAGGAAGAGGCCTCTTGGTGTGGGGTCAGAAGGTGGAGAAGGGTTACAGCAAGCAAAGAGAAGTGAGAGGGAAGGAGAAAAAGAAGAAGAGAAAAAGAAAATAAAAATAGGGAGTGTAGGAGAAAAGCAAAAGAAATAAGAAGTGAAAGGAAGGCAAAAACAAGGGCGGTAGGGAGACTAATAGAAGAAAATTGAAGAACAGGAGAGATGAAGGACAGGAAGGGAGGATGAGATTGATAGAAGAGATGTTGTTGTTCAGCATGGTGCTAAGGCCATGTCTATAGCTCAAGGGTTGTGAGGAGCTGAGTTGGGTGGTTTCCTCAAAATTAGGCCCTCCTTACTTGTCTGTCTACAGCCAGACTCTTCCTCTGCCAAAAAATAGGAAGAGAAGAAAAAGAGCAAACACAAAAATCAGGAAGGAAAAATTGAATAAGGAAGAGAAAAAAAAAAGTAGAAAAGTTCTGCAGCATGACTGTGATCTTCCTCCTACTTTCTTCCTGGGGCCAATAGTAGAAAGTTCTCCTGGCCTCTTTGAGCCAGGCTATGGTGGCGGTCAACCTACTAGACCACCATTGTGTCACACCTGCCCTCAGCAAAGAAAGGGTGGAGAGAGAAAGAAAAGGAAGGAAAAAAGAGGAAACTATATATATGTAGATGTGTACATGTATCTATATATATGTAAGCATAGATAAAGGAAAATTAAATGTACTATTGAATCAAATTAAGGGGAGGGATAGAGGGGGGATGAAGGAAGAAAGGCAACAAACCAAGAAAAAGAGAAAGAAAAAACAAGAAACGGGGTGGGGGGAATATCTTGGCTGATGCTGAAGCACTTTATGTGGGAGAGATGAGATGAGATGAGTAGAAGGGTATCTGTCAACTGAGAGGATGCACTGGAGTGTACTAGGGTGAGATAATAGTTCAAGCTAAAATTCTGTAACCAAAACCAAAAAAAAAAAAAAAAAAGAAATGAAGAAGTTATTGCTCTTGTTGAATGTGAAAATGGAATATAGGAGAAGATCCATCTTACAACTTAGCAAAAAGCAAAGCACGTTGAAACAAGATAAAAGAAGAGGAAAACAAAAAACAAACACTAAGATAGCCTGATGTAAGCTATCTGAGCACCAATTTCGGAAGGAAATAAGAAATAGAAATAATAATAATAACATAAGCTAAATTAAACGGAAGAGAAAAAAGCAACAACAATCAAAACATTTATGTACATATATATGACACAGGGATTCGATTTTTGTAGGAATATATTTATACTGCAATATACTTTACTTCCTCGACACCAGGTGGTGCTGTGAATTTGAGGGACGAACAACCTCTCTCTGGTTCCCAGGCTTAGAGTAGTTTGCAGCTTATTTGTTCCTGGTGGTCACCATCTACCTCAGCACTCAGCCCCTGCAGATCTAGGATTCCACAGTTGTCAACAATTCTTCAGCGACAAGTCTCTGCAACCTTCCGGGTGGAGGGATCCCTGGGCCTGTCCCGAGTGACGGACCGCTCCCTGCAGGTGGAACTCGGACTGCCCACCCTAGGCCCCCAGCAAGAGGTCTGCCCACCTAATGGTGTGCTGTTCTCCACATTGGCATGTCCCTGATTGGGAACTTCCGCCCCCCACCAGGGATGTTTCTCCCGCTGCCAAACCGCAGTAGGACTGCTCTAGACAGCATTACAAACTGGCTCCCAGATTCCACTTGGGAGTGCCTACTTCTTCAATCACAGAGTCCCTGAGGCTGATACGGGTAAAGGTCCGCTTCCTGCAGGCGTCCAGCGTCCAGCAAGATGTCCGCTTACGCAAGCTACTGGCGCCGTTTCCCTCTATGGCTTCCTTCTGTCCGGGAACTTTTCCCCTTTGGGTGCTTCATCGGTTGCCAGCCGTGTTAGAGCTACTCCAGCCAGCACTCCAGTCTGGCCACCACATTCCGCTGGGGAGAGCACGGCCTAGCCTCTCCTGAGGTTTCCCCCTGGGTCTCGCCTCTGCAGCTGAAGCCGGAAACTTGGGAAACTTGCCCAAGTGTGTTAGTTCTCTGCGGCTACGGCCACATCCAGCTGTTCACCTCCCTTCTGCACACTCTAAGCCCCTGCTGTATGTCAGTATTCCACAGCAGGACTGATCCAGCCCTCTCCCTCCCCTCTTTTGCTCTAGGAAGGCTGAGCTACACGTCCTTCCTATCTGCCATCATGCTCTGCCTCGGGTTTGAGTTTTTTAATATTAATATTGGTGATCTCAATATGTATTTGTACATATTTCTATTATGCCTTGCCTGTTCCTCTCCTTCATTTTTCTACTAAAGTATTTATCTTTATTGCTATTTTGCAAGTTGTGTTTTTTTAAGATTAAAGATATTAAAAGTTTTTTATATACAGTAAACATTTTCTCCCATTTTGTCCTTTGTCTTTTTGTTTTGCTGAAGTTGATTACTTGACATAAACTTTTTTCTCATTTATCTTTTTACTTACGGTTTCTATCTTTTGTGTCCTGCTTAGAAATTCTCCTTCCTCAGAGAATTTATAAGTCATGCGTTGCTTAACAGTGGAGATACATTCTGAGAAATGTTTAGGTGATTTCATTATTGTGTGCACATCATAGAGTGGTACTTACACAGACCTAGATGGCACAAGTCTAGGTTGTGTGGTCTGGCCTGTTGCTTCCAGGCTGCAAACCTGTGCAGCATGTCACTGTTTGGATGCTATAGGCTACTGTAACACAATGGTAAGTGTTTGTATATCTAAATGTAGAAAAGGTACAGTAGAAATGCGGTATTATAATCTTATAAGACCACCATTGTGTAAACATGTGGCTTGTTGATTTGTTACTGAGATATTGTGGTGCGGCACATGACATAGTTGGTCTTCTATCACTGGGAGATTTATTGAGCAATTTAGTTTTCTTGCTGAATTGAAATAGTGCCTTCATCAACATATTAGAATATCATGTATGCTTGAGCTTATTTTTGGATCTTCTGTTCTATTCCAGTAGTCTGCTGAAAGATGCAACATTCTTATGTTTTTATGTTTATTTTTAATTTTTTAATTTTTTTTTTTTTTTTTTTTTGAGACAGAGCCTCAAGCTGTCGCCCTGGGTAGAGTGCCGTGGTGTCACACCTCACAGCAACCTCCAACTCCTGGGCTCAAGCGAGTCTCTTGCCTCCACCTCCCAAGTAGCTGGGACTACAGGCACCCGCCACAATGCCCAGCTATTTTTTGGTTGCAGCCGTCATTGTTGTTGGTGGGCCCCGGGCTTGATTTGAACCCACCAGCTCAGGTGTATGTGGCTGGCGCCTTAGCTTCTTGAGCCACAGGCACTGAGCCAATTTAATTTTTAATTTTTGGATTCACTTTGTTTCCCTGGATAGAGTGCTATGGCATCATAGCTCACAGCAACCTCAAACTCTTGTACTCAAGCAATCCTCTTGCCTTGGCCTCTTGAGTAGCTGGGACTTACAGGTGCCTGCCATAACACCTGGCTGTTTTTAGAGATGGGGTCTCACTTTTGTTTATGCTGGTTCTGAACCCTGAGCTCAGGCGATCCACCCCCCTCAGCCTCTGAGAATGCTAGGAATTTTTTTTTTGAGATAGAGTCTCACTTTGTTGCCCTTGGTAGATTGTTGTGGTGTCTTAGCTCACAGCAACCTGAGACTCTTGGGTTCAAGCAATTCTCTTGCCTTAGCCTCCCAAGTAGCTGGGACTACAGGTGCCCAACACAGTGCCCAGCTATTTTTAGAGGTGAGATGTCTCTCTGGTTCAGGTTGGTCTTGAACCTGTAAGCTCAGGTAATCCACCTGCCTTGGCCTCCCAAGTGCTGGGATTATAGGCATGAACCACTGCACCTGGCCTTTCTTACGTTTTCATTTTCATTTTTTTTTTACAGAATTATTTGATGGGAAATCCTGACCTTTACTCCATAGGTCAAAATATATGCTCTCAGAAGTTCAGTACAGTTAAAACATACACTGAATGAGAAGAGCTGAACAACAGAATTAGAAGTCAGTTTTTTAAAGGAACTTGGTCTATATCCTTCTCAGGTCGAGATTTTTCTGTCCTATACTGTATAATGTCCTATACTGTATAATTTTAAGTGTGGAAATGACATGAGTAGATTTTCTTTTGTGATTTCTCTAGCAACATTGTACAACATAGTTTTGCTGAGCAAGGAAAGGATACAAGTAATAGTACTGGTGAGAAACTGTGGTGAGTTTACACTGAAGCACAGCAGTACCTGTAGTCCAGTGTTTTTCAACCTTTTTTTTTTTTTTTGTCTCACACCACACTTGAATCTTTGTGGCACACTTAAATTATGTTTATAGAAAAAAGAATTTAAAAAAAGAATATACTTACTGTGCTTTGAACTTCTTTTGAAAATAATTTAATTAATGATCTTTAAAAATTTTCATGGCACACCTAAGCTCCTCTCACATGCACCAACCGGTTCAAAGTCCCTGCTCTGGCCAGTTTATTGGATCATACACTGGTGCTGGCATTATCCGAAAAGTGTGGCATCCTTGTGCTTCAGTTACTGACTTCAGATGATGGAGGCTGCTCTGGGAAAAGGTTGTGTTTTTAGTACTTCTAGGCAGATTGCTCTGATTGATCATTGGCAGTGATGATTTATGCCAAAACTATTCTAGAGTCCTGTTTTTCCATCTTCTTCCCTTTTTGTTGTGAATCAACAGGAGTAGCAATCACAATATATTCCCCTACATGAGATATATAAGTGCCATATGTTTGTGGAGACATATCTTTAATTAAGAAAAGAGAACAGAGAGTCCTAGGAGTTTTTGTGTTTTCCTTTAGGGAACTACAGCTAAACTACATCCATTCCCTGTCAGGCTGTGGGACATATTTAATGAAGAGAGGGAGAGAGGAAGGAAAATAAGAGGGAAATCCAAATCCATACTTTGCCTCTTCTGTTTTTATTTTTTTAAATTTTTGTTACTTAGTTAATAAGTTCAGTCATGGGTGCAGTGCTAGATTTCCCTGAAGCTAGAGTTGTTGATTTTTTTTTTTTTTGGCCAGGGCTGGGTTTGAACCACCTCTGGCATATAGGGTAGAGTTGTTGATTTTGAGCAGACTTCTGTGTCTCTAGTTTCTCTTGTATCCTTATTTTGACTCTCTCAGAAATATATGGGACTTTTATCAGACAGGTCATGGGATAGGACAGTAGAGATATGTCAGCTCCTGATATGTTTTTTCAGGAATGGGCTGGTTATTCCAGATTACAAAAAGTAACAGAAGGGCATTTTAATGAGGTAAATACTATTACTTAGAAAAGACAGGACTTTCATGGAGGTTTGTAAAGAAGCCTAGGATGAAGAGAACTATAGTTTTTTTTGTATATTATCTGGAGTTTTTTAAATTATTATTTGGAGTTTTAATAGCTGTTTCTCTTCTTTATAAGGGCTTGACTGTGCCTGTTGCCATGTGACAGTTACCCTATGTATGTTTTTGGTATTCATTTTTGATATTGTCTGATTTGCCTCTTTTGCTATAACCCTTTTCACTCCACATTTTCTTTAAAACTAAACAGCATAGTATCAGATGTATAAGATAGGCACATGAACTTACTTTATTAAAAAGGAGGTACTGCGTTTGTCTTAAAGCTATTTCCAAATAAAATATTTTTAAGAGTGTATAATTAAATGGGAAAGTTGAATATTAAGTGATATAAATACATATATATTGGTTTCCATATATATCACATGTGAAAGCAAGAGTAGATTGATGCTTTGTTATCTGTCACAGGCATTTTGTCCTCTGTCATGGGTGTTTGTCCATTTATCTGTTTATTAGGGGCACCTAAACTGAGCATCTGTATGTGGTAAATAAACAAAAGCAATAGCTGGCTGTTGGTATTTCTTCCAACCCTTTCTGGCTGATCTAACCAGCAGTGCAGTAGATTGATATGTGAGAACAGTCAGCATGAATATGTTGCAGATGGTATCAGACTGTGCATGGTTTTATAATTTCTTGCTTAATAACATTTCTTTTAGGGTTTGAGTAAGTCCAGACTAACTTTTCAGTACAATCTGAGCTCCATTTTTACATTTCGTTGTTACATATAAAATGTGGAACAAAAACGTTTTATGTGTAAGGCCTGAAAGTTTTTCAGAGGTTAGTTGAGGCAGTTCATCCAGGTGTATAGATGGTGGTAGGGAATACTTTTACTGTTTCTGAAGTTAAATTTCCATAACTTTTTTTTTCTTTTTTAAATATTTAAATGTTTCAGAAGCCAAGGCTGCCCCCAAAGATTGTTTCATTGAAGTGAATTCTAAAGGTGATAGATTTGGCAATTGTGGTCTCTCTGGCAGTGATTACAAGAAATGTGCCACTGGGTAAGTGGAGGTGAGGTCATAAAGGAACTTAAAGATATAAGACCAGTCATCTCTAGTATCTTTTATGATTGCTGTTCATGACTGCTGACTTTCTCCTCTTTAAACACCTAACTTTTCAAATTTTCATTTTATAACACAAGGCTTCACATAGACTCTGGTGTTAGGAAAAGAATTGGTAAAATAATTTCTTCCTTTAACATTAATTGTTCAAAGCCTAGTGGTATTTAGAATCTTACTTTGTTTATCCTTGATTAACACATTATGATGTTTTATCATATCTACCTTGTTAACACTTTGCATTTTTAAGTAAATTTATAGGTTTATGATATATTCCTAAATTCTTAGTATTTATCTCCAACAAATAAGCCCATTCACAGTACTATATCATACCTAACAAAAAATTAGTGATTTCCCCATATTGTCTTATATCTGGTCAATATTAATTTTCCTTAATTGTTTTCAAACTGTCTTTTATAGATGGCATTTTCACACATCAGGACTTACTCAAGGATCACAAATTGCATTTGGCTGTTGTGTGTCACTTAAGATACCTTTAATCTAAAATACTCCCTTTCACTTTATTTTTTTCTTTTCAATAACATTGACCTGTGGATATGGTTGGGCCAATAGGCCCAAGTTCTAGATTTGTTTGATAGTTTCCTCTCAGTGTAACTTGTGACTCTAAAGAATTTTCTTTAAATCAGAAGTTAAGTCTAAAATCTTCATTAAATTCAGGTTAAACTTTTTTGGTAAGAATGCTTCATGAGTGATGCATTATATCAAGGAGTCATTTAATGCTGGATTGTCTTATTCTTGTCAGTGACACTAAATGGCAGTGACTAGAACTTACTGTTGTAAAGTTGTGTTTTTTCCACTAAAGCTATGAGTTAGTATGTTGAGTGATTTTACCATTTCAATGTCCAGCCCCTACCAAAGTTTCATTTCATAGATGATCCTTGACTGAAGCAATTATTTTATTGAGGGTCATTTTCTTTTATTAATACATGCATCTCTTCTTAGCTTTGTTGTCTGTTTGCATTTTGTATTTTGTGAGCTGCCTAACTGCATCTTAGCTAATTTTTCTTTCTTTTTTTGCAGTTTTTAGCTGGGGCTGGGTTTGAACCTACCACCTCTGATATATGGGGCTGGTGCCCTACTCCCTGAGCCATAGGCACCGCCCTACCTAATTTTTCTGTTGAAGTGATTATCGTGTTCTTAATGATTTATAAGAGCTTTTCATATATTAAGGGTATTTTCCCTTTACCCAGTGTTTTTCAACCATTATCTGATGGCACACTTGAACTTAAGTTAAACTTCTGTGGCACACTTCAGTTATGTTGATCAAAAAAATAGTTAAAAAAAGAGTATACTTACTGTGCTTTGAACTCCTTTAGAAAATGATTTAAATATTCCCAGCACACCTAAGATGTTCTCAAGGCACACTGGTTGAAAATCACTGCCTTTACTCTTTACTATATCATCAAGACTATATGTGAGATACTAAATGTATTTTTTTTTTTTTGAGGCAGAGTCTCACTTTGTTACCCTCTGTAGAGTGCTGTAGTGTCATAGCTCACAGCAACCTCTAACTCTTGAACTCAAGTGATTCTTTTGCTTCAGCCTTCTAAGTAGCTGAGACTACAGGCGCCCACCACAACGCTGGGCTGGGCTATTTTGAGAGACAAGGTCTCGTTCTTGCTCAGGCTAGTCTTGAACCTGTGAATTCAGGGCAATCCACCTGCCTCTACCTCCCAGAGTGCTAGGATTACAGGCATGAGCTACTGTGCCTGGCCGAATTTTGGTAGGCTTTAATAGTTGTTAATTGAAGCCTGTTTTATGCTGTGCTTTGTTTTAGAAGTTTTTGTATCTAATTTCACCAACTATGTGAGATAGGCATTCTTCATTTCCTTTTTTCAGGTGAAGAAACATAGGGTCAGAAAGCTTAAGCACTTTACTTAGGTGAGATAGCAAATAAGAGCTGACATAAGAATCAATATAAAGTTGGGACTAAATTATTAATTTAATCTTAAAAGCAGGATAGAGGGGAAATGAAGATTTAGGAGACTATGTAAAAATTAAATAGAAGTTTTAGTGATATATTTAAGGGTATCAGTAATACCATATAGTTACCATAAAAGCTGTTGTAATATTGGGCTTAATGGAATTATAATATCTAGAATAAAAAAGAGCTCCATTTTTTTCTTTACTTTTTAGACTTTTCCCTGAAATTTCATGCTCCATTCTAAGTACTATGCTTCAGGAGGCAGTGAGGAAAAATGAAATATATTTAGAAGAAGCTTCCTTGTTGTATGGAAAATGATTGGAGGTGAAGTTTTTAGGAGCTACATACTAGTTGTTATAAATAGCTGCTATGTGAAAGAAGTAAAAGATGTTACCTGTGTGGTCTTACGTGGAAGATCTGGGACAAATGTGGAGAAGGAATAAGGAGATAGATTTTAGCTCAGTAAGTAAAAGGATGTTATGATAGCTAGAATGGGAAGTTTCAGGAGGTTGGTGATACTAGAGGTTACGAGAGGTTACGGATACTGGGAAAAAACATCCTGCAATAACTTGGCAGTGATATCATAGAGGAGACTGAAGATGCAGAGTAGATGCTTGGGTCATATGACAGTCAATTAAACAGGAAATTTCAACAGAGCATCATCAAAATTGATACTAAGGTGCTTAGGGTGAGGATGTTGGAAAACGTCTGTGGCATTTAGCTTACACAGCCTTTGCAATAAGAATGATAGTCAAGGACATTGAATTAGTGAATTAGCGAGTTAATTAATTCTTTAAATAAGTAGCTAAGAGTTAGCCAAGGCACAGGAGAAGAGTCCTTTCTTACTTATTTTGCATTACGGAATCTGATTTCTTCCTTACTATGTGAGAAGACACAATTGAATTTTGGTGTTGCCATGTTATTTTCTGAATGATAGCATTTATAAAATTATATCACATTTATAAACAAATGCATTGGTTCAAGGGTGTTCACCTTTTTTTTTTTTTTCTACCTCACATTGGAAGAAGAGTTGTCTTGGATGATGCGTTAAATAAATAAACACTAACAAAAGCTGATGGGGGGGTCCATGCATAATTTTCATGATCTCTAACACCACAGATAAGCAAAACAGGCCTCAAAAAATTTGCATGCAGCCCTCAGGTGACAGGTTGGACACCCTATCTCTTTTGAGCCCTCAGTAGACAGTGGGAAGGGATTAGGTGTGGGGAAGAGGAGCATCAGCACCACCTACTACTCTTAATAATTTGCATCTTTGCATCCACTTATCTATTTTTTCCCTTCTCTGTAATATTTAAAGAGAGCTGCTTTGATGTCTGTTGCTCTCATACTTTCTCTGTTGAGATTCCCTTCAGCTAAATAGCAGTAACTCTATATAATTTTCCTTTTGTGTAAACACTGGATACATTTTATGTTTGCATTATTTCTTTGTCTCTGTAGGAATGCTTTGTGCGGAAAGCTTCAGTGTGAGAATGTGCAAGAGATACCTGTGTTTGGAATTGTACCTGCTATTATCCAAACACCTAGTCGAGGCACCAAATGTTGGGGTGTGGATTTCCAGCTAGGATCAGATGTTCCAGATCCTGGGATGGTGAATGAAGGCACAAAATGTGATTCTGGAAAGGTAATCAAAATGTTCTCTATTTACAAAGTAAAATGAAAAAAATCATTATACAAAGTAAGTGTTTTTGTTTACTAATCATAAAAGAAATCCATATTTATTGTTGAAACTAAAAAAAAAATACAAAGCCACCAAGAAGAAAATTAAGAACAACTATGATTTTAACATCTCAGATTTCTTTATTGGAGTCAGATACTAGTATTTTCCATTTTGTAGTATACTGTGAATGTTTTCCTCTCCTGATGTGCTATAACTTATTAGTCAGTTTTCTGTTACTGGGACACTCTGGCGATGTCCAGGATTCTGAGTGTGTTTATGGGTGTGTATGTGTGTCTGCATGCCTTGTCTTACCCATGCTCTGGAACTCTGGCCTCAGCTATTTGGTCAAATAGTCGAGAGTTATGCAGTTGCTGACATATTACCAGTGATTCTATATAAGGAGGTACTCTGGGCCAAATCAGTTTTTAGGGAGAGCATATAATCAAGAGAAGTAATTGAGAGTGAGAGTAGAATTCTTTGAGAGATGCCATGAACTAGGAGCTAGGCTAAAATGGCTGTGACAAGTTGTAGCCAGAAGATATGAAGCCAATGCAGAGGTGGATAGAGGATGCGAAAGGAGAGAGAGAATGAGAGAACGTAACTGACTAAAATTGTGTAGTCCATGGAGAGACAGATGGGTGGACCCTCAGGTTACCTCTATTTCTACCAAGTTCTCAGTTCCAATTCTGTTTCTTGCTTTTTTTTTTTTTTACAAAAATTCCCACATTTTTGTGCCTGTCTTTGTGACTAAATAAACTTGACCACTGAAACTATTATAAACAATACTGAGACAAATGGCTTTGTAAATAAACATTTCAGAACATCCTTGAATGTTCTCTGACAAGATGGTATACATATTTTTAACATTTTAGGTATAGGTTTGCCAAATTTCTCTTTGGAAAAGTTTTTATTTGTTTACTTTCCAACCAGTTGTATGTATGTGTTTTAAGTACTCTGCACCAGTCAGAATTAGCAGTTACTGTAAAGGTTTTGGTGATTTCCTTTTTAATTTTACTTTCTTATTAGTGAAATTAAATTTTTTTGTTTATATGAATGCTTTCCTTCTTTTGTGATTTCCCAAAATGTTCTTTGTTCATTTAAAAATTAGATTGCCTTTCCTACCGATTTTAAAGAACTTTAACTTATGTTGTATAGTATATGTACTATGTATAGAGATAATATTTTTGCCCATTGTATTGCTCTCTTCTTTTTTTGGTTTTAATATTTTTATCAGGTCTACATTTTTATGCACTCAAATCTGTTACTTCTTTTTTTTTTTTTATTGAGACAAGAGCCTCACTTTGTCCCCCTCTGTAGAGTGCAGTTACATCATAGCTCACAGCAACTTCAAACTCTTGGGCTATAGTGATTATCTTGCCTCAGCCTCTCTGGTAGCTGGGACTACAGGTGCCTGCCACAACACCGGGCTATTTTTGTTGTTGTTTAGCAGGCCTGGACTGGGTTTTGCTGGGTTTGAATCTGCCAGAACCGGTGCGTGTGGCTTGCACCACTGAGCTATGGGTGTCCCCCAAATCTGTTATTTCTTTTTTATGATTTCCACCTTCGTTTACATAGTTTGGAAGACCTTTCTTATTATGTTATCAGGTCATTATTCTCTTATATATAATAGTAGATTTTTGTTTCTTATTTTAATACTTACTGCTTTAATACAGTGGAATATTTCCTTTTTTATTTTTATTTTTTATTTCCTTGCTTTTTTCTTTTTTTGTTTTATTTCCTTGCTTTTTTGTTGTTGTTGTTGTTGAGACAGAGTCCCACCCTAGGCCCTGAGCAAACTGCAGTGGCATCATAGCTCACTGCAACCTCAGACTTGGGCCATGGGCATCCCTCTCTCTGAGCCTCCAGTAGCCGCTGGGGTTACAGGCACTCCCCATGGCGCCTGGCTGGGTTTTTGTTTTTGTTTTATGAGTTGAGGTCTCAGTCTCTCTCAGGCAAGACTTGAACTCCTGAGCTAAAGCAGTTCTTTTTTCTTGGCCTCCCACAGTGCTGGGATTACAGGTGTGAGCCACCACGCTGACACAGTAGAATATTTTTGTGTGTGGACATAAAATACGGGGTTGACATACATTTTTTCCTTTTATTATTTATTAGTTCCTATAACTTATATGCAGACTGCTAATGTCCCTTTTTTTCATTATAGTTTATCATTTGCCTTAACTTCAATTATAATCTCCCTTAATTTGAAATCCAACTGGAATTACTTATTAAGCTATATGCGTACTTGGCCTTGATTTCTGGCTTTTCTCTTCATGTCCACTGGTCTGTGTGGTCACCCATGTGTCAGTCCTGCCTTATTTTAGATTGAATGGTTTTATGATAATATTTTTTCTATCCAGTGGTACAAGTGCCCCCTCATCTTTTTTTCATAGTTTCCTTGACCGTTTACCTTCCTTTATTACTTCAGATGAAGTTAAGATTTTTTTGTCAAGATTAAAAAAAAAAAGGCACTTTGTAATTTTAGTTGGGATGACATTAAATTTATACATTTCTTATGGGGGAAGGTGACATTGACATTTTTACATCATTGAGTTTTTTGTAGGACAATATATCTCTCCATTATGCTTTCTTTAAAAAATTTAGGCTGGGTTTGAACCCACCACCTCTGAATATGGGGCTGGCACCCTATTCCTTTGAGCCACAGGCGCTGCCCTAAAAATTTTTAATTTTTAATTGACATATACTAATACATATTTATTTGGTACATAGGGGTATTTTGATACACATAATGCATACTGATTAGATTAAGGTGATTAGCATCTCATCTCATCATTTCGTTGTGTTGGGAACATTCGATATCTGCTTTCTAGCTATTTGAAACTATATAATATATAGTTATTAACTATAGTCATCCTATAGTGGTATAGGGCACTAAAACTTACTCCTCCTATCTAGCTGTCATTTTGTATATTTTGAAAAATTTCCCTGGGTGTCTTCTTTTCTATTTTTTGATTAGTTTTATTTATTTATTTTTATTTTTTGCAGTTTTTGGCTGGGGCTGGGTTTGAACCCACCATCTCAAGCATATGGGGGCCAGCGCCCTACTCCTTTGAGCCACAGACTCCACCCATTGCCTGGCTATTTTTTAGAGACAAGTCTTGCTCTGGCTCTGGCTGGTCTCGAACCTGTGAGCTTAGGCAACCCACCTGCCACAGCCTCCCAGAGTGCTGGGATTACAGGCATAAGCCACCGTGCCTGGCCCACACTTAGCTAATTTTTAAATTTTTTGTAGAGACAGTCTTGATTACCTAGGCTGATCTCAAACTCCTGGCCTCCAGCAATCAATTCTCTAGCCTTAGGCTCTCAGGGCACTGGGATTATACACAAGAGCCACCACACTTGGCCTCATAGCCAGTAATTCTCTCTAAGTGCTTTAAAAGCTGTAAATTTCATTCTAAGTACTCCCATACCTGTAGTCTACAAGTTTTAATATGTTGTGTGCTTATTATCATTCAGTTTAAAATAATGAGGATGCTTTATTTGAACTTTTGTGTTATCTAGAAGTAAATTGCTTAGGGTGGCACCTGTAACTCAGTGGGTAGGGCACTGGCCACATACACTGAGGTTGGTGAATTCGAACCTGGCTTGGGCCAGCTAAAACAACAATAGCAACTGCAACAACAACAAAATGGCCGGATGTTGTGGTGGGCGGCTGTAGTTCCAGCTACTTGGGAGGCTGAGGCAAGAAAATCGCCTAAGCCAAGGAGTTTGAGAATGCTATGAGCTGTGACGCCTTGGGCACTCTACCGAGGGCAACATAATGAGACTCTGTCTCAAAAACAAAGTAGTAAATGGCTTAATTTCTAAACATAGGGCATTTTAGGGTTTATTTTGTCATTTCTAATGTAACTTCCCCCTGTCCCTCTTGCAATCCTCACTTGGTCAGAAAACATACCTTGAATGATTTAAATCCTTTAATATTCGTTAGATTTGCTTTATGGTCTATTATATGATCAATGTGGGTAAAAGGTCATTGCATGCTTAAATATGTACATTGAGCAGTTATTGGATGCAGGGTTCTATATGTGCAGTATTGTTCAGTCTTATATGTCCTTAGTTTTTTATTTATATTTAACATATATTTATTATTTATTTATAATCTGCTTGTTCAACTAGTTACTAGTCGAAAAAATCTTTTCTGTTTTTCGTTCTGTCAGTTATGCTGTGCACATACTGAAGCTATGCTATCACATGTATGCAAATACAGACTTTTTTTTCCTGGTGAATCGTCATGATTAGTGTTTCTTGCAAAGTTGTCTCATATTAGTATTAGCTATTTTTTAAATTTTGGATTTGTGTTTATTTGGTTCATTGCTTTTAAAACTTATTTTCAGCTTTTCTGTGTCTCTTACAAATTGCCTATAGTTATTTTTGTCCTGAATCTGACAATATTAGTTTATATACATCTTATGGCTGATACGTTTCAGTTTAAATCTGTCGTCTAATTTATTGCTTTCTTTTTGTCCTACCTTCGTTCTTTTTTTCCCCCTTTATATCTTTTTTTGGATTGGGTAATTTTTTTATTACACCATCTTTTTGCCTCTTGTTTGCTATACAGTTTTGTTGTTCCTTTAGCTTTTTTTTTTTTTGAAAAAGTCTCACTCTGTCACCCTAGGTAGAGTGCCTTGGCATCATCATAACTCACAGCAAGCTCAAACTCTTGGGCCCACATGATCCTTGCACCTCAGCCTCCCTAGAACCTGGGGCTACAGACAGACACTTGCCACTACACTGGGCTAGTTTTTTCTCATTTTAGTAGAGATGGGGATCTTGCTCCTGCTCAAGCTGGTAACTCCAGAGCTCAAGGGATCCACCTGCCTTAGCTTTCCAGACTGCTAGGATTATAGGCGTGAGCTGCCATGCCCAGCCCCCTTACCTATTCTAACATGTATCCTTGACCTGTTAAAGACTGATATAAAGTAGAAATTGTACCACCTCCCAGATAATAAAAGGTCTTCCCTCCTAATTTATATGCTGTTATTGTTTATTTTAATTCTTTCTCTGTATTTTTTCAGATTAATCCAAGGATACAGATAATTAGGTTACATTGTTAGGTAGAGTCCAAATTGTAGTTGTGAATTTTTTCTATATTTTAAAACCCACAAAACACATTACTTTTTGGTACTATCAGTATTCATTTAGTCATATCTATTTACCCTTTCTGTTGTTTTCATGGTTTTTTTTTTCGCCTTAGCTTCTATCTTTTCTTTTAGAAAGGGTCTCTTTTATCTATCTGAAAGTGTCTATTTTTCCTTTATTTTTGAAGTTTGCTTGTTTTTGTTTTTGCTGCAGTTGAAATTGAGAGCTGCCAGTTGTTTTCAGCGCTGTGAAGATAACCATTGTGTTATATTCCGCCTTAGCTTATAGTTTTATCATTTCTCTGTTGACGGCAATCTGTATTCACATACCTACCACCCTGCCCTGCCCTAGTCCCCTGGCTGTTTCTAAATTTTTCTTTTTGTCTTTGGTTTTCCAAGTTTCACTCTGATTAGGGAAAGTTTACTTTCATACACAGTTTCCTCCCCTTATCTTTAAGGGATGCATTTCTAGACCCCCCAGTGGAGGCCTCTATCCATGGACAGTGCTGAGATTTGTACTATGTATGCATGCATACTTATGAAAAAGGTAATTTTTTTCTTTTTTTTTTTGAGATAGAGTCTCACTATGTCACTCTCAGTAGAATACTATGATATCACAGCTCACAGCAACCTCCAACTCTTGGGTTTAAGTGATAATTGCCTCAGCCTCCCAAGTAGCTGGGACTACAGGTGCCCACCACAACCCCCGGCTATTTTTTTGTTGCAATTGTCATTGTTGTTTAGGAGGCCCAGGTCAGGTTCGAACCCGCCTGCCTTGGTGTATGTGGCTGGCACCCTAATCACTGAGCTATGGGCATTGAGCCTGATAATGGTTAATTTATAAATGAGGCATGATAAGAGATTAACAATCATACATTAAAATAGAATATTAAAATAGAACAATTCTAGCAACATATGGTAATAACAATTAGGCAAATGTGGTATTGAACTCTTGTGATGATGTGACTTTTTTTCCTTATTCATAAATTCATGGATAGAAGATCCATTCCTTACCATAGATATTAGCAACATCAGCGTACGATTTTCTTTTTTCTCATTAAGTTGAGAACTTTCACCGTTTCACTTAAAGGAAGCATTGTATGGCTTCTCTTTGGCATATCTGAATGGCCAGCATCATAACGCTTATGCTGTGGGGCCATTACTAAGTAAAATAAAAGTTGCAAAACACAGTGGATTTGAATTAAGAGGGCTACTAAGTGTCTAGCAGGTAGGGACCATATACAACATTGATCCTCTGGACATAGGGGATTCATGTCCCAGATGGGACAGTGTGGAGCAGTGCTAAATTTCAGCACCTACTAGAAAGAAGAGCACATGATTTAAGACTTCTGAACTCTTTATTTATGGAGTTTTCTGTGTATTATTTTTGGACTGTGTTTCATTGCGGGTAACTGAAACTGCAGAAGCGAAACTCAGATAAGGAGAGGCTACTGCTTTCAGCCTGGGGTTTCTCGTGGTTTTGAATTTGTGGCTTAATGGGATTTGTCAGTTTTGAAAAATTCTTAGCCATTATCTTTTCAGATCTTGCTTCTGTTCCTTTCTCTCTTTTCTCTTTCTTAAACTCATATAACTGGTATGTCCAGCCTTTTCGCCATGTGCCATCTTGCTGTCACATTCCTCTACATTTGCATCCTTGTTTTTAAGGTTAAGTCTGGCTGTTTGCTTCTGATTAAAATGTCAGGCCACTAATTCTTTCTTCAGCTGTATCTAATTTGTTGTTACATACATGAATTCTTAATTTCAGTTACTGCTTTTTCAGTTTTAGAATTTTTATTTGAATTTTCTTTTAATAGTTTCCAATTCTCTTTTAGAATTCTAATCATGTATTTCAATTACTTGCATGTATTATCATCCAGGGTAATAATACAAGTCAATAAAAATGGACTCACTGGGGATCCAGTTATTATCGTGTTTTATTTTATTTTTTATTTATTTATTTATTTTTTGAGACGGAGCGTCAAGTTATCCCCCTGGGTAGAGTGCCATGGCATCACAGCTCATAGCAACCTCCCAACTCCTGGGCTCAAGCGAGTCTCCTGCCTCCGCCTCCCAAGTAGCTGGGACCACAGGCGCCTGCCACAACGCCCGGCCATTTTTTGGTTGCAG
>CAUYQV010057080.1:0-11789 GCA_963574575.1 Galagoides demidoff | reverse complement strand
CCCTATTATGAAACTAATTTATACCTTTTATATGAAAGCTATAACCAAATAGCCTAAGAATGTGGGGAGGGGGGAGGGAGAAGGGAGGGGGGGAATGGGTGGAGGGAGGGGGATTGGAGGGACCATTTTTGAGGTCTATCTTATAGGGGTACAAGTGAAACTCACTAAGAGTAGAATCAGAACGTTTTAAAACTATAACTGAGAAAATAACATGAAGGCTGTGTTGATCAGTTTGATGGAAGTATTCTGGATTGCATGTGAAAACCCCACACTGTACCCCAGAAGTGCATTAATGTACATAGTTACCATTCAATAAAAAAAAAAGTTAAAAAAAAAAACATGGATATATTTAGGAAAATGATGGTGGAAATTGTGAAATTTGATTAAAATCATCAATTTACATGTCTAAGATGCTTAAGAAACTTCAAGTAATAAACACAAACATATCTATATCCAAGCCAAAAATTATAAAGATGCCAGAATACAATGACAAAGACAAAACCTTGAAACCAGCAAAATAAAGTCACTCATCACATACAAAGAAACAAAACAATGAACAGCTGCCTTCACATCAGAAACAATGGCGTCCAGAAGGGAATGAGCTAACACACTCAAAGTGTTGAAAATGCACAGATGCATATTAATCTACTCTCATCTCTAACTTATTTAAAAACTATGTACATCATAGTTCTTGAGGGTCTTATAACATCTGAGAATGTACTCTGTTTAACTATAAAAGACAAAGGCTCTGAGTAGAAACAAAGCTAAATGACAAACTTTATATGTATTCTCTTTCTCTCTGCATTTTATTCATAATTGTGATAATAGTTTTTGGAATCACATATAGAGAGAAAAACATGCATAAAAATATATAGGTAACAGAGAAAAGAGCTACATAGAAACAAGATTTCTACACTTCATTGGAATAAAGTCAGTGTACAAGTGAGATATATTCTGATATATGAAGGTGCCTATGATTGTTGCCTGGTACAACAAATACCTCAAAAGAAATAATAGTTGGATACACATTCTTCTCAAATGTATGATTCTCCATATGCTAGGAAATAAGATTTAAAAATTTAAAGAATTTAAACTATACAGACTATGGTCTCTAGTCACAGAAGACTGAAATTGGAAATTAATGTCAGAAAGAAATTCATTAAATTTATAAATGTGTGGAAATTAAACAACATGCTCCTAAAAAACTAATGGGTTAAAGAAAAAAAAAAACACTAAACTAAAAGGAAAATTGGAAAATACCTTGAAATGAACACAAATAAAGAAGTAATATATGAAAACTTATGGGATGAGGCCAAAGTAGTGCTTGGCAGGAAAATTATTGTTATAAATTTCTATATTAAAGAAGAAGAAGATATCTAATCCATCAAAAAACTTTTCATCCTGTAAACTGGAAAATAGAGAACAAACTAAACCTGAGGCAAATGGAATAAAGGAAATTATAAATCTTAGAGTGAAAATTTGTAAAATAGAGACTAGCAGAAATAAGAAATGGAATTTGTTGTTTGAAAAGATCAACAATATTGGCAAACTTAGCTGAAATGACCACACAGAAAAGAAAATTATTAAAATAAGAAATGAAAGATATATATATATATATATATATATCATTACCAACTTTAAAGAAATAAAAGGAATTATAAGAGAATAATACAAAGAAATATATACCCACAAATTAGCTAACTTACATAAAATGTACACAAATATCTAAATGTGAATCAAGAAAAACCACACAACTGTGAATAAAACTGCAGCAATTACAGAGATTGAATTAGTAATCAAAAATATGTCCGCAAACAAATTCTCAGCTCCACATGTCTTTCTTGGTAAATTATACCAAACGTTTAATGAAAAATTAATACCAGCCCTTCATAAACTCCTTAAAAGTGAAGACTTTGTCATTCATTTTGTAAGGTAGGCATTGTCCCAAAACCAAAGCAAAAAATAAAATCACACACATTAAAATACACATACATTCAGAAATGTATTAACACACACATTAAAATGCACATACATTCTTTGAGAAGTACACACAAACTAAAGGAAAATATCTCTTCAGATAGACCTAAAAATCCTCAGGAGATTCTTAAAAACTGAATCCAGCAATATATATATAGGATCAATTGACCACGTAGGATCAATACCTGGAATGCAATGTTGGTTTCACATCCAAACTCAATTAAAAAAATACATCATATCAATAAAATAAAGAATAAAAATCATAGTATCATCTTAGTAGACACAGAAAAATCGTTTGACAAATTCAACACTCTTATGAAAACATTTGAACTAGGAATGGAAGGAAATTCCCTGAACTTGATAAAAGATGTCTATCAATTAAAATCCAACATAACACTTAATAATTAAAGACAGAATACATTTCCCTTAGATTAGAAACAAGAACTATCTTCCCACTATACAACATTGTATTGAAAGTTTTAGCCAGGGTAATTATATATTTAAATAAAATGTAAGATATCTACTTTGAAAAAAGTTACCTTATTCCTATTTGCAGAGGAATCCATTTAAAAATCAGTTAAAACTAAAAAAAAGTTCAGCAAGTTTGTGGGATAAAAGATTAATTTAAAAAATTCAATTATTTTTATATATTTGTAAGTTCAACCCAAAAAACAAAATTGAAAAAATAAATTTGCAATAATATTAAAAGGAATTAGTTAAGAATAAATTTCACAAAATAAGCATAAACCATACTCTGAAAATTATAAATCCTTTTTGAAATAGAGAAGACTTCAGTAAATGAAAAGACACCCTGTGTTCATAGTTCACTGATGGGAAGATTTAAGCTTGTTCAGATGGCAATATTCCCCCAAATTGCCTCCAGATTCAATACAACCCTTCTCAAAATTTTATCTCACCTCTTTTCAAAAATCAACAAGCAGATCCTCAATTTCCTTTGGGAAATGCAACAAATCTAAAAAATACCAAAAGCAATGTTAAAAAACGAAGATGAAATAATCACAATTACCAGTTTCCAAAGTTACTACAAAGCCATGGTAATCAAGAGGTGTGTGTTCTAGCATGAGATCAATGGATTAGAACTGAGAGTATAAAAAAAAAAGCCTCATGTTTATGATCAACTGATTTTCAATAAGGGTGCCAAGACATTTCAATGAAAAAAGAACAACGTGTTCAATAAATGATGATGGAACAACTGAACAGCCACAAGCTGAAGAAGGAATCTGCATTCCTACAGCTCACCATACACAAATGTGAATTCAAAATAAATGAAATAGCTAAAATGATAAAACCTTTAGAAGAAAATATGAACATAAACCTTCTTCACTTTGGATTACGCAATGGTTCCTTATATATGAAACCAAAATTACAAGCAAAAAAAAAAGATAAATTCATAATAAAAATGTACTTAAAAAGTGTCATCCATAAAATGAAAAGGCAATCAAGAGAATGAGTAAAAATATCTGAAAATCTTATATGTGATAAAGGACTTTTATCTAGAATACATAAATAAGCTTCACAACTCAAAACTTAAAAATCAAATGAATCAACTTATACGTACAAAAAGGGTTTCAACAGTAATTTCTCAATGAAGAAATAAATATAAACGTAAAGATGCTCAATGTATTAGCTATCAGAGAAATGTAAAACAAAGCCACAATGAGATATCACCTTACACCATTACTATAGCTATAATCAAAAAGTCAGATAACAATCAGTAGTGGGGGGGCTATGGAGAAATTTTCACCTCTTTTTACTGCTTATGGTAGTGTAAAATTGTATAACTTCTTTGGGACATCGTCTGGCAATACATCACAAGATTAATAAATGTACCACATAACCTAGCAATTCTACTCGTAAGTATATACCCAAGAGAAATGAAACCGTATACTCATATAAAAACTTCTACATGAATGTTTATAGCAGTATTAATCTTAGCAGTATTAATCTTGACAACCAAAATCTGGAAATAATTTAATGTCCATTAAGTAATCAATGGAAAAATAAAATGTGACTTACCCATACAATGTCATATTATTCAGAATTAAAAAGAAATGAATTATTGACATGTACTACAACACAGATAAATCTTACAGCCATTTTGCCACTTATTGTAATTCCATTTACGTGAAATATATAAAAAAGGTGAATCTTTAGAGACAAAAAATAGATTAGTTATTGCTTGGGGTCTGTGGAGGTTTTGGAAGTTAATGAGGGGTATATTCTGATGGACGCAGTATGTCTTTTGGGGGTGATACAAATGTTCCAAAAGTTAGTTTGATGAGGGTTTCACAGTTCTGTGATTATAATAAAAATAAGTGTATTACATAGTTTCAATGGCTGGCGTGGACAGTATACTTCAATAGAATTGTTCAAAAGATTAAATTGTTAAAAAGTAATAATTGTGGGAGGTGCCTGTGGCTCTAAGGAGTAGGGTGCCGGCCCATATGCTGGAGGTGGCAGGTTCAAACCCAGCCCTGATCAAAAACTGAGGAAAAAAAAAAAAAAACAGTAATAATTACTAACAATTATAGAAAGTTCAATATATGCCAGGCATTCACTTCTCTGATTCGTCTATGTATATTTTGTGTCTACATATATATAAATATATACATGTGTGCATACACATGAATCATGGCAGTGAGTGCTTGATACATAAATACAAACGAACATATATACGAGGGTGGTGTGGATATTATCCAACCATGTAACATGAAAAATAGAGACAGGCATGGCTAAACACTTTCCAGACAACCTCACACATGTGGAGAGGGATCTACATACACACGCACTAGTATACGGTGCATATGTACTACAGTATACAAAAAGTCTTCCAAAAGTCCATGGAAAATGCATAATAAGAAAAACATGAATGGATTTCAAAAATTTTTTGCACCAAAATAAACTTATCCTCACTTGTTATGACATGTCTGAATAGTACCTAGTTCAGTTTGCAAAGAGCCCCCATCAGAGCAACATGAATTCTGCTAAAATTGAAGAAAGAAAAAATATCAAGGTTATGGTGAAACTTGGGCAGAAGAATGGTGAAATTGTTGATGCTTAACAAAATGTACAAGGGCAATGCCCCAGAGAAACCAGCAGTTTATGATAGGGTAATTTGTCTTAAGCAGGAAGAAGACTCACATCAAAGGAAAAATTTATCTTGTTTGTGTCCTACATGAAGAGGACCCCTGATTAACAGCAGAAAAAATAGCCAGTGCCACAGGCATTTCAACTGGTTAAGTTTACACAATTCTCACTGCAAAATTAAAGTTAAGCAAACTTTCCATTCAGTGGGTGCTGAGATCAGCTACAAATAAGAGCAGTTTCAATGAAAATTTTAAACAAGTGGGACAAAGACTCTAAGCAGCTCTTCAAAGAATTACAAAAGAAGATGAAACAGAGCCCTATCGGTACAATCTTGCAGACAAACCACCATCAAAGCAATAGTTACCAAGAGGAGGAAATGGTTCAGTCAAAGCAAAATCTAACCAGTAAAAGCAAAGGGCATGGCAAGCCTTCTTTTCTGATACTCAAGGCATTTTGCTTTGACTTTCTGGAGGACCCAAGAATAATAGCCTCTCCCCATTATGATAGTGTTTAGAGAAAGTTAGCCAAAACTTTAGCCCCCAAATTTCCAGGAATCTTCTCTAGAAAGCCCTCCCCCACCACAATGCACCTGCTCATTCTCACAACAAAAGGAATTTTCCAAGAGTTTCAGTGGGAAATAATTACAAAATCATTTATCTTACACTCCTGATCTGGTTACTTCTGACTTCTTTTTGTTTCCTAATCTTAGAAAAATCTATAAAGAACACACATTATTTTTTTCAGTTAATAATATACAAAAGACCAGCAGTGCCCATAGCTCAGTGTGTAGGGTGCTGGCCACATACAGAGACTGGCAGGTTCAAACCCCACTTGGTCTAGCTAAACAACAATGACAACAGTAACAAAAAAATATAGCCAGGTGTTGTGGTGGGTGACTATAGTCCCAGCTACTCGGGAAACTGAGACAAGAGAATTGCTTAAGCCCAAGTGTTTGAGGTTGCTATGAGTTGTGATGCCACGACACTCTACCAAGGATGACACAGTAAGACTGTCTCAAAAAATAATAACAATAATAAACTAAATATAAAAAAAGACTGGATTAACATGCTAAAATTTCCAGGATCCTCAGTTCTATAGGGGTTGAATAAATGGTTGTATCTTTGCTGACAAAAGTGTCTTGAAACTGATAAAGCTTCTCTTGAGAAATAAAGTTTATGTTTTTTATTGTTCTTTTAATCCCATTTTCCATGAACTTTTAAAAGTCACTTCACATATGTATATATGTACCTGTATGTACCTATGTATTGACCATGAACACTATGAGAAAGTTCAATATTAGCATCCACGTTATAGATGAGGGAACTGAGCCACAGTGAAGTTAGGGGAGCTTCTGAGGTTTCACAGTCTGCCAGTAATGGTGGGGATAGTTGGGTGGAGGTTAACTCAGACACTCTGAATCCTGATCTGACTTCCGAACACTAAACTGCCTCTCCTATAAGGAAGCAGGTCTCCAGGACTTACTCTCACTTCACAGCACTTACACCACTGGACAGAATTATAACATTTAGATGTATTTGAAGAAAACTTTCTAATGGTGACATGAAATTCTGTTTAAATTGGTTTACTTTTGTAGTACATGGATATTTATTATCTCCTCACCAGTTACACTTAATTTTAAAGTGATTTTTATGCATGTTTAAGTCTGTGGTTATAAGTTTATCACCTTTTAAGAAAACTTTAATTCCCCAAATTACTTACTTGGGGAGTTAAGGTTACTTGGGTACAATGTATGTGACTCAGTGGATGGGTACATTAACAGACTCGACTTTTCCACATGCAATTCATCATGTAACAAAAGACTAATTGTATCCCCCTAAATTTATTTAAATGTAAACGAGGCAAAATTATTTAGAAACTAAAAGAAAAAAATTCTTTAACTTCCTGATGGCTATTAGTCCCTGAAACTCATTATAGATTTCACAACATCTAATGATTATGTAAATGTAAGATTATGACTGTGCGGGGAACAAGATTTAGAGAAAAATTAAAACTAAAAGTGATTTAAATTGTTTTAATGGTATAAATATTATTGGTAAAGAGAACTGATGCAAGAAAAAGCCTTATAAGTGGAGAAATACTCTAAAAATAAATGCATCATTTAAGTCTCTAAATAGGCATCCACAGCTGTTTTAACGAAATAAAAAGTTATACAAACATTAAAGGAATTTATTCCTATACATTTGACTTGCTCTTAGAAAGAAACTAATATTCAGGGAGCATATTAATACCACAGATTCTTTACAATGTAATAGTATTAGTACATTTTTAATAATTGAAAAAGACAGATGTGCAGAGGAAAATGAAAGGAGAATGACATCAAATGATATTATTAGAGTTTTTGTTACTCATGCAAATAATTCCTATAATGCTACTGAGACAGCTTTCATGGAGCTCAAACAAATAACGCTGAGAGTTTCTTATGTATAACTCAAAAATAGGAAATAATATAAGGGAGAAAATGTGAGATAGGGACAAGCAGAATACCCCACATCCTGGGGTGGTGATAGGAAAGGATGAAAAGATGGTAGAATTAGAATGACTAAATTATTCATTGTCTTTAATTCTAAAATAAAGAATCTTCATTTAACATAGCATTTTTTTTATAGTTCACTTTTCAGCGTGTGGAATGCCCATAGGACTGGGTATGCCTCCCTGTGCCATTCATTTCCCTCTCGCCAGCCTTACATAATTTGTCTACCCACCAGCTCCATCATCAGTAATATTACAGGAAATGTGTTAAAGAGTATTGGGTGCCAGACACTTGTGGAATATTTCTGACATGTGTTATTTTGATCCTTAAACAACTTTATAAGAAACAACATCCTTGCTTCTAAAAGTATCCTTGCTTTTAAAGGTAAGACAGACACTAAGGTACAGTATATGCTGAATGACTTGTCCAAAGTCTCCTGTTAAGTTTAGAGGTGGAATCTAAATTTAAATACATGTAATTAAGTGTTTTTGGGGGGGAGTGCTACACCTTTTCATGCCCTCCTGAGGACAGGGAATCTGTCTTACTCACCATAGATTTCTATCTCCACACTATCTGGAAAAATCTCAGGCAATTGTATTTCATTCAAAATCTCAGGGAATTGTATTTCATTCAAAGTTAGTTAGGTGAGATATTATAGCAACATGTAAATGGGATGGACTAGGAATAAAGAACTTTGGGTTGAAATCATTGGTTCACTATAAAGTCCCTTTGAGTAAACAACTTCCCCTCTGCCTGCTTTAGGATTCTGCTTCCTCACCTATAAAATGGAGATTCAATGATTGGAGTCAATGTGTAGATTTGAAAGACAATGAGGACGATATCCTTCACTGATAATGCATCTCATAGACACAATTCTGTTTAACTCATAACTCACACAACAATTCTTTGTTGTTGTTATTGTTGTTGTTGCAGTTTTTGGCCAGAACCAGATTTGAACCCGCCACCTCTGGCATGTGAGGCCAGCGCCCTACTCCTTGAGCGACAGGCACCACCCTCAACAATCCTTTCTCATCTTATTGTGTTACATACATCTCACTTCTGTTTTTAGATGTACCTGTTCATTAGACGGCAGCCACAGAGAATTTCCTTCCACAGTGTTAAGAGGAAATCATGTTCAATCAAAACTTCAGAAGCCAAAACAAGACCAATAATTTCATTTCTTAGTAAGATGAGCTTCCAGTAATGCCCTTAAAAGCTAGTAAGAGGAAAATCACATCAGCATATTTAAAAGATCTTCCAGGTTCTCATTTTTGGTTTTGTACTTTATATTAGCACATCCTCGGTGTTTTAAAGCTTTCCAGGATATTAAAATACCTAGCGTTTTTATGAGATGCCATAAACATGTTTTCTTTGTTGTAGATATTCTACAAGCAGAAATTGCCACTTTCTCTGACACTTGAGCTTCTTTTTACTTTCTGACATAAGTTTTCTAGCTCATGATTTACAAGTCTAGGCTGGATGCTTTTTCCTTTGGCAGCGTGGAAGGCCCGACTTCAAAGACCATAGTGCCCCACCAAAAAACTAACTGCAAGATTGCTTTGCAAAGTGCTTGGGAAGCTGCAGCTGTGCTTCTTTTAAGTCACACCAGAGACTGTCCCCAAGTGGAGTGTCTCCTTGTAGGCATTTTCCATTCCTGTGCTTACTTGGACTCCACTTATAATTAGATGGTGACTTAAAAATCCATTTTAGGGGGTGTGGCTAGAACCGATTAGGTATCTTTTTTTCTGTGAGTTTTTGTGCTTTTTTTCACAGCCTAAGCTTTCACATGCTTGGCTATGATATGAAAGTTTAAATGTATTGAAAACTAAAACTGTTAACATTTCAGATTCAATCAAATCAAGGAGGTTTTTTTTTTTTTTTTTTGGTACTAAATAAAAATTTCATGTGTTAATTGCTAGGCATATGCAGGCAACCCTAGCCCAGCTGTGTTGAAGATAAATGGCTTTAGATTGTAGAATTTGAAATAATCTCTATATGATATGTGGAAGGCAGAAAGGGGTTACGCAGCTTCCATGAACTGGCAAATTCACCTCTGAGAGTAGAACCCTCTATTTTCCCTACCTGCTTGCCCTTTGTGATGATACAAGGTAATATTTAGTCACCACAAATTTTAGTAGGACCTTGTTTTCAATTGAGGTATCAGGTTTATTTAAATAGTTGATTGTATAGGAAGTAGATTACTGTTGGCCATTGATTCAATTTCCACTGCACATTCCATAGGACACTCTAATTTTAATTGTTCACTTCCACAATTACACATTTTAAGCCACTGTGATTGTACAATGTTTGTGTCCTGACTGGTTAAATGACTATAGTTTCATTTCAAAATATTTGTTACCTTCACACAGGGAAGCAATTGCTGCCAAGCAAAATTACACTCAAATTAAAAGCCCATTAACAACCAATTTAGGCTTTCTTTACCACCCTGCCCACCGCACTATCAAGGGCCATGAAGTTCCACAGATGGATATAAATGTGGAAAACAGGCCCCAGTGAGAGAGGCTATAGCGACCTGGACAGTTTATGCCCTGCTTGCCTGGATTCAGATTAAACGAATTCAAACGGCGGAGTAATTCTTGTAAAGTTAGTGGGTAAACTGAGAGAAAAATCATAAGTTTGCAGGCTCCGATGGAACGAAACATCATTTCTGTGGCTTCTCCAACAACCTTGACCAGCTCCAGGCTTAATTTCCTCCATAGCTCTTTTTTTTAAAGCAGTATTAATTTATTATTTTTAATTTTTTTATTAAATCATAGCAGTGTACATTAATACTATCATGGGGTACAGTGTACTATTTCTGTATACAATTTGAAATACTTTCATCCAACTGGTTAACATAACCTTCACGTCTTTTTCTTAGTTATTGTGTTAAGACATTTATATTCTGCAGTTAGAGAGATTCACATGTACCCTTATAGGATGAACCATAGGCGTGATCCCACCAATCACCCTGCTTCCCACCCACCCTCCCCCCCCATCCTCCCTCTCCTCTCCCCCACTATACTATAAATCCACAGTGATCAAAACAGCATGGTATTGGCACAAAAACAGAGAGGTAGATGTTTGGAACAGAATAGAGTTCCTCCACAGCTCTTGACAGTGTGGATGGAGAAGGCCTCCAGCTAGCCAGAACGTGAAAGTTTAAAATGGAAATGGGCAAGTGAGAATCCTAATCAAGATTAATTAGCCCTGTCTCCAAGATCACTTTAGCGCAGACTAGAGACAATCTGTCTCCGTGATTAAGACAACGTACTTAAAAAAAAGACAATATACTTTTCTGTCAACATTATTAGTAGTATTATTTCTATTCTAATTCTAGCGGACCCCATCATCTCCTAGATACGCCATTAAAAGAAA
The DNA here is from genome assembly GCA_963574575.1 of Galagoides demidoff. Lineage (NCBI taxonomy): Eukaryota > Metazoa > Chordata > Mammalia > Primates > Galagidae > Galagoides > Galagoides demidoff. The sequence continues at coordinate 835 of CAUYQV010057080.1, read as the reverse complement.
TATCAGAATTGCTGGTTTCTAATGTCAAATGATCATATAAACTCAGGCTCTGTAAAGTCATGGCTTCTTAGGTCTGTCAGAGCATTCACTAAAACCCCTTTCCATACTTAGTTTACATGTGAAGACTCCATGAGCCCAGCTAGTTAGGCGAATTTCTCAAAGTCATCCAATCGGCTAATAAGAAAAGAGGACTGCAATGCACCTTCTGAAACTTCTCAAATTTCCTGTCATCCATGACATATATGCATATTTTACTCCACATTGCTTCTTTTTGAGCTATCTTACCTCTTCATGTAATAGTCTGTATATTGAGACCTACACAATTAAATGAAAACACCATACTTCTACAAAATAGGTGAAAGGTCTCTGACACCTAGAATTAAAGCACCAGTCACCTGCTCCTGTGGACAAATATCTTTCTTTTTTTTTTTTATTGAATAGTAACTATGTACATTAATACACTTCTGGGGTACAGTGTGGGGTTTTCACATGCAATCCGAAATACTTCCATCAAACTGATCAACACAGCCTTCATGTCATTTTCTCAGTTATTGTTTTAAAACGTTCTGATTCTACTCTTGGACAGTTTCACTTGTACCCCTGTAAGATAGACCTCAAAAATGGTCCCTCCAATCCCCCTCCCTCCACCCATTTCCCCCCTCCCTTCTCCCTCCCCCCTCCCCAAATTCTTAGGCTATTTGGTTATAGCTTTCATATAAAAGGTATAAATTAGTTTCATAATAGGGTTGTGTACATTGGATACTTTTTCCTCCATTCTTGTGATACTTTGCTCAGAAGAACATTCTCCAGCTCCATCCATGTGAACATGAAGGAC
>CAUYQV010057079.1:0-22298 GCA_963574575.1 Galagoides demidoff | reverse complement strand
CGGGCCCGCCAAACAACAATGCTGGCTGCAACCAAAAAATGGCCGGGCGTTGTGGCGGGTGCCTGTGGTCCCAGCTACTTGGGAGGCGGAGGCAGGAGACTCGCTTGAGCCCAGGAGTTGGAGGTTGCTATGAGCTGTGATGCCATGGCACTCTACCAGGGGGATAGCTTGAGGCTCTGTCTCAAAAAAAAAAAAATTAATAGGTCACTTGGGTCTGAGGTGCACTGCTCCGCTCACACTGATCTGGGGGGACCGTGCTTTTCTTGGTGTCCTATTACACGTGGTATTGTTATGTCTCTACAGGAAGAAGAGTAGAAGAACAATCTAGAAAACAAGAACTTCTAGGTCAGAAGCCAAGAACAGCCAACCAATGGAAGCCAGGAACTCGAGCAAAATCAAAGAAGATAAACCCTCACCAAGAGATGTCTCTGGGGATCTCTGGGTTTTAGAATGGTCTGAAGTCACATCAAGGCCAGGCCAGGCCAAGTCGGCCACTAAGCTACCTCTGTGCTACCACCGAGTAGGCTCTGCCCACTCCACACAGCGGTTCCAACGTTGTTGAAAGAAAAGGGGGAAACAATCAGAACTCTGCCTTATTTCCACGTGTGTGTGTTCATGGACACTCGAATGGTCTGGAACTCTCCACAGTGTATAGAGAAAAGGAGCCTATGTGAACTTCGTCCCAACTTTCCCCTTTAGGCACATCAAGTGAAGCCCTAGAGTATTAATGCAAATAGACACAAGTACACACGTGTGCACACATGAGCGCATACAAGCACACATGCACACACACAAGCAGACACATGCACACATGCACACACATGCACACACACATGCACATATGCACACAGAAGCACACAGACACAGGCATACACGCACGCACATACATGCACACTCTCCCAACCCTGTGTAACTGGGCCTGTCCAGGTGAAGGCCCCCAGCCCCTGGTTGACCACCTACTCTCCAACCACATTCCGTAATGCACATCCTTCAAGAACTCCAGGGCTCCAAGTCAGCCTCCTTCCACTAGGTTTTCTGTTTTGAATCTGTGAGCAAGAACAGAGGCCAGGGCGGAATCGTCTGGGGGTGACGCCAAAACAGGCTGGCCAAGCCCGTGAGTCCCAGTGTCAGGAACAGAAGGATAAACTAGGTCCCGGGCGATGAACTGCACCTGACCAAAGCGTTTTAGCTATACAGTAGCGGTAGGCGTCTTAAGAGTTTGTTTCTTTGGGATTGCTGTAAATGATGCTCTGGACTTGGCCTGCACTAACTCGATGTTCACAGAAAGAGACACGTCGTGCATTTGTGTACATTCCCAGCCAGTGCTTAGAAACCCTGAAAATGGACGCAAACATTCAGTGGAACGCAGGAAGAAAAGAAGGCGTGGGGGGGGGGTGCTGGAGGGAGCCGATGCTGATAGAAGGTGTCCACGGGAGGGGCACACAGGGGTCCTCAAACACACATCAGAATCATGGGGCCATGTGGGCACACGGACGTGGGGCACCCAGGCCCCTGGGTCAGCAGGCGTGGGCAGGAGCCCGAGACGCCATGTTTTTGACAAGCACGCAGGTGACAGTGATGCTGCGGGGACCCTGCTCTGAGAACCACGGCCTGGCCCCTCTGCACACCTGCCCACCCTCGACTCCTGCTGCATAAACCAACCGTGGGAGCTGCCATTTCGGTGAACAGCCTTTCCCGCCACTCAGGTGTTCCAGTTTAACATCACGTGACAAGGGAGCTGCACCACGAAAGGCTCAGCCGTATTCACTCCTGGAAGGGCAGGAGAGCGCCATGAGGATCATGGACAGCTTTCAGCAGGGCCCAGATTTAAAGAGCCATTTTCTGTCTTTTCTGTGACCAACTGAGTACAAAGCGTACTTCCCCACCCTCAAGGGTATGTCTTCTGAGTGAAGCCGAGAAGAATCTCAGAGCAGAAAAAATATATATTTTTAAGTCTTACCTGAGTGAAATTGAATTAAATCCTTGTTACTCATTTTGGGTGGGTGGGGAGCTCTGAGATCAAATCTTCGTTCACAGTGATACTAAGAGGTTATTTACCCTCTTTTCTCTCCTCGCACGAGTGTGTGGAGGAATTTTCCAGAAGCTATGTGACATGTGACATCATCACTCTGTAGTTCACATACAATGAACGACAGAAGCCTGTCTGAGGTGGACACCTGGTATCCCCTGCAGACCCCTTATTCCTCCTTACTCCCCCAGAAACACAACTAGTGTCTGGGTCCTGCCACCCAACAGCTGAATCTGAGTCCCAGTGGTGAGCCGGGGTGGGCAGAGCTCCTGGTCCCCAGGGCTTGTGGTGACGGGGTAGCAACACCTCTCCATTCTTTTCCCATGATCATTTTACACGTACATGTCACGGCTGCTCAAGACAGACCCGCACACAGAAGGCTCCAGAGCTGCCGTGACGGGAGGGTATGCAAAGAGACTCGGGCAGACTCGGAAATGAAGCAGCAAACTGCAGGCTCTGCGCAACCTCCTCCTCGTGGGTCTGTGGAGACAAAGCTCCCGGGTGCCGACCGCTGGTGCCAAGACACTGCACGGGGGTGTGAGACCAGAGAGGGGACGGGATCCGAGACGACCAGGAGAACTGGTTTCCTGCCCACCACACCTCTCTCCACCCTCACTGCAAAGGAAGAGAGCAGTGGAGATGGGTCGTCAGGGCCACACCCAGGCCTGTGCCTCTCCAGCTGTGTGGTTCGTGGACCAAGGGAAGGTCCAGGGGCACAGCACCCATAGAATAGAGGTGCCAGGCATCTAGGAGGGCCAGGTGGTGTTTTGAGAGCAGCCAGGGATACAACCCCTGCACCTTTCTAAGAAGAGAGAGCAAGAGAAAGCCTCACGCAGCCGCTGAGTTTCTCTTGGGTAAATAAATGTGTCCTGAATGGGATGAAAATGTCCCCACATGTCTAACCCTGAGGAGAGGTCAGCAGCGTGAGCGGGCACCTTCCAGGGTAATTAGCAAGGAAGGAGCCCAGGTTCCCTGTCACAGGCCCACAGCAAGGGCTAGGATTAGGGTGAGGGTGAGGGCAGAGGTGGGGTGGGGGTACAGGTAGGGGTGAGGGTGGAGGTGGGGGTGGAGGTATAGGTAGGGGTGAGGGTAGAGGTGGGGTGGGGTAGGAGTGGGGGTTAGGGTGGGGTGAGGGGTAGGCTGGGGGTAGGGGTAGGAGTAAGGGTGAGCCTGAGGGTGATTTAGGGTGATTGAGGGTTAGTGTTGGGGTTGGGGTGAGGGTTAAGGTGAGGTCAGGGGAGGGTTAGGGTGAGGGTGGAGGTGGGGGTGGGAATAGGGGTAGGGGTTGGGTGAGAGGTAAGTTGGGGTTGGGGGTGAGGGGTAGGGTTGGGGCCGGTGTAAGAGGGAGGGAGAGGGGTGGGGAGCTGCATGGGTGTCTAGGGAAGTGCAGGTGCAGACCACCTACAGGACTGTCCCTGCCACTACTCAGACCCTGGGGACATTGAAAACAAAAAGGAGACCTGCCCACCTCCTACATTTGGTGACACCAGTTCCCTTCCCTAGAGGGGCTCCCTGGCTGCTGGAGCCCTAACAGGGGGTACCCAGGGAAGAGAAGAGTGAACCCCTGGCTGAGTTAATAACTGGCCTGGGAAATGGCTGAGGCAAACAGGATCAGACGAAGGGCACCCGGCGGACCAGGAGTTTGGAATGGGGATTGAGCCCTGTGACCCTAATTCAGGCTCCTCGCCCTGGGTCCAGCAAGCACAAAGCCTGCTTGCTCTACCCCAAAGAATCAAAAGGCATCTTTGCTCCACAAAGCACATCTCTGGGGTTCTCAGTCTTTCCTTTTCTTTTCCTCTTCTCCAATCATCCCCGTCCCCAGACACATCTCAGGGTTAGTCATTTCAAACTGACCAAGAATTTGCTCCGGCGTGAAGGAACCCCGTGAGACCACCATGCTGGGGGTGAGCAAGCCGGGGGGAAAGCGGGTCACCCTGCACCTCTAGATGGGCCCAACTGTTCACAGCAGCCCGCACCCCACGTGCTGGAGAGCTCAGGCCACCAGACTTACTCTGGCTGACACGTGTGGGAAGAGTTGTGTGCTGTCTCTGGCTCAAGTTCTTTCTCTTTTCCTCTGTTTCTCCGGCCAGCAACTTGTCCAGACAGAAGTTTTTCTGGCAGTCTGGATCTCAGTGTGAAACCCACATGGAGCAGGGTGTTAGCCCAACTTCAGTGGAATGTAGTTGGAATAAGAAACAAACTTGTGTGTCACGAGCCACAGATGTTTGTCACTGACGCCCCACCTGCTGGTTCTGACTGATACTCAACTTTCTGACGTGCTCCAAAATTGTGGTTCTCATTTAACATAAAATAAGTCAGGCTCCACCTACTAGTTGGCAGGGAAACATTGAAACCAAGTAAACAACATGTTCTATCCAATGTAAACAATCCCCGTGGGCATCGTTCAGCTTCTCTTTAAAAAAAAAAAAAAAAACAGTCTCAGCTCAGCACCTGTAGCTCAAGCTGCTAAGGTGCCAGCCACATACACCGGAGCTGGCAGGTTCGAATTCAGCCTGGGCCTATGAAACATCAGTGACAGCAACCTCAACCCTGTTGGGCTTCCTCGACCCCCGGGGCTGCCTGTGATCCTCACGAGCCTCTAGTCTGCTCCCTAGCTGGACACACTCGCCCACTGCCCAACCCTTCTGGAAGCTCTTCTGCAAAACACACAGCTATTTTCTGGGTCCCAACTACACAGAGGAATGAGAACCGTGGCTCATCTCAGAGTCTTCCCCCCCAGCCCAGCACGGCTGTAACCCAGGCAGGGGAGGAGCAGACTAAGCAGCTTCTCTTCCAAAGTTTGCACTGAAGGGGGTGAGGAGGATCGGAAACATTTTACTGGTGGCGCCCGTAGCTCAGTGGGTAGGGTGTGGGCCACATACACCGAGGCTGAAGGGTTTGAACCCAGCCTGGGCCAGCAAAAACAACAATGACAACTGCAACAACAAAAATAATAGCCAGGTCTTATGGCAGGCACCTGTAGTCCCAGCTACTTGGGAGGCTGAGGCAAGAGAATCACTTAAGCCTAAGAGTTTGAGGTTGCTGTGAGCTGTGATGTCACAGCACTCTACGCAGGACAACATAGTGAGACTCTGTCTCAAAAAAAAAAAAAAGAAAAGAAAAGAAAAGAAAAATTTTACCACCAAGTATACTTCTTTGACATGTTTTGAGAAGGCTGTCATGGGTCTCATAGACAGAAGATGCTGTGAAGGTGCCCTGAGTTGGGGGACATTTGCCTATGTGTCAACAATCTAGTAATCCAGCCAGGTCCTCCTTAGCTGGTCTAGGAAAGGGGGGCTGAGAGTCTGGCACCTTGAAAGGTCTGAAAAGAAACCATTTACCATCCACTGCCTCTGCCCGTGCCGCCTGTGGGTTTCTTTCACGTGACAAGACACCCTCTGCCCACCAGGCTGGACGCAGTTGACAGGGGAGATTAGGAAAGGAACATTCCAGGCTGTTAGCCTGGGCAGTACAGCAGGGCGTATGGGAAGACCAGTGGGACTTAGAAGCCACAGCCCACACTTGGCACAGGAGCAGTGGCGGAACACGACTGAATGGGAGTGAAACTTCATTTTATCCTTGGAAGGAGATCGCCAGGGCCACGGCGGTAGTGATACAGAGAGGTGTCAGGCCATGCTGAAATTACTTTCAACAGCGACATTTGTGGATACGGTAATTTCAGAAGCAATGGAAGCAGTGGACCAACTACTCGGATTCCCTGCCTCTGTCAAATTGAAAACCCACCCCCTTTGAAGTAATGATATCCCCAGAGGTTGGGGGGGTTATCAGAAGCAGGGAGTGGGCCGCCCATGGGCAGCTTGGATATTGCATTTAATCAGTGATCCAATGTACACAATACTGATATGAAGCCAGTAGACTATCTATTACACACCTGAATAACAGAAAAACTTAAATCAATTCCGGGTGGCGGGTGAGGGAGCAAGGGAGTGGGGAGAGGAGGAGGGCAGGGTGGCTGTGCTCCCACTTGATGGGCTCAATGTTAAGGTGTGGGGCACACTTCCTGGCAGCAGGACACAGTGAGGAGAAGGAGTTTTCCTAACCAATCCAAACATTATCACCTAATTCTCTGTACCCTCGAGTTAACCTGAAACAATAATAAAAATTAAAATAAATGGGTGGAATGCATCACACACTCAGATGCAGTGGTAATTAGGCTTCTAGTCCACAGAGCATAGCCCGCAGAGGAGCAGAAATTACGCATATGAGCATGACTATTGCCCTGCTTCAGAAAATCTGGAGATAAGGAGAGCTCTGTAGAAATGATGGAAAAGTCTGAAAGACTTCAGGCATGAATGTACCTCAATTACGGAACATAGATGATTGAGCAAATGTATCCAGCCAATAAGATAGTGTTTTCCAAAAGCCACTAAGATCTGATCTAGAAAGTAAATGTTATAGATCATTGATAGAAAGAGCTATTTCCTCAGATACCTAACTCATAAGGATTTATCAGTAAGGCTGGGTAGATAGCGTGACGAGTGGAAATTTTCCTTCTAAAGTCAGATTAAATGAACCAGGTTAAATGAAGAAATGACCTATACAAAGGTTTTTAAGGATGACTAATTAGAATTACCTTATTTATGTTGTAACTTTACAAATGTCCCTCCTATTATACTATAAATTTGATTATTGACTAAGCTCACATATAATAATAACAGGTTTCTCTCTCTTTAAAAATATAGCATCATGGCTGGGCACAGTGGCTCATGCCTAAAATCTCAGCACTCTGGGATGCCGAGGCAGGTGGATTGCTTGAGCTCAGGAGTTTGAGACCCGCCTGAATAAGAGCACGACCTATCTCTGCTGAAAATAGAAAAACTAGCCAGACATTGTGACAGATGCCTATAGTCCCAGCTACTCAAGAGGATGAGGCAAGAGGATCACTAGAGCCCCAGAGTTTGAGGTTGCTGTGAGGTACGACACTGGGGCACACTATCCAGGGTGACAGATTAAGACTGTGTCTCAGAAAAAATTATTATATGTTCTATACAAATGTAATACAACGGAATCTCTTTTAAATCACTAAAATGTAATGAAGATGTGGAGAGAGGCTTTCAGTATGTTAAAATTAACGAAAATAAAGCATATACTATGGTTTTTTTTCTTCTTCCCTCAGGAAAAAAAAAAAACACCGACTAATACAAACATAAGTTTACAAGGAAAAAAAATCCAAGCCTATCAGGAATGTAGTTTCTCTTTTTAGGTGTGTTGGGGTTAACTTTAGTTGCTAGAAACAGAAAAAAACAAAAGTAACGATGGCAAACAAGGCAGACGTTTATTTCTCTTTCACTTTGAAGAAGTGTGAAGGGTCCTGGTGCAGGCTGGCTGGGTCCTCCTGCTCTCAGGGACCTGTGCACTTTCCATCGCGTTCTACTCTGAGGGTAACTGGTGGCTCCCACTTTCATGAGTCCTCCTTGGTCTTAGAGAGCTGCCAGAGCACCAGCCATCGTGCCTGCATTTCAGCCAACAAGAAGGAGAAAGGATTTAGAAAGGAACATTCCCTCCCTTTAAGGCTATTTAAATCACAAAATGTAAAGCACATCTCTTTGTTTTCAAATTCATTTTGCATTATTAAACAAAAGTTATCGGTGGGTTTCAGGAGGGCATGCAAAGTTTAGGTATGGAACAATCCTGCTTCACTGAGCACCCCCATTAGACCAGAATGCCAGATTTAAAATCTGCTGTTGATTATTTATTTTGGAAACAATTTCGTTGTTTACTTTGAATATCTCTTTTATTTAGAACAGCTGCTTTATACTGGGCACAGCCCTAATGAAATAGCCAAAGTCAAGCATGGGAGATAATAAAACTGTGTGATAGCTGTTGTCCGGCCTTGTTTCAATTAAAAAAAAATTATGCATGAACTAAAAAGTCTGTCTTTAAAATGAGACTCTTAATCTCTTCAGGAGAATTTTAAAATTTAATTTAAAAAATAAGTAACACAGCCAGGCGAAGTGGCTCATGCCTGTAATCCCAGCACTCTGGGAGGCCAAGGTGGGAGGAAACCTCGAGATCAGTTTGAGAAAGAACAAGACCCTGTCTCTTAAAATAGCCAGGCATTGTGGGGGTGGGTTCCTGCTACCTGGGGAGGCTGAAGCAAGAGGATCACTTGAGCCCAAGAATTTGAGGTTGCTGTGAGCTATTGACTCCATAGCACTCTACCCCTGGTGACAGAGTGAGACTCTGTCCCCCCCCAAAAATAGGTAATATAATGACATGTTCCAAAAATAAGAAAAAGTGTTAAAAAGCGAAAAGCATCCATCTCCTCTCACCCTGTCTGCCATGTATTCGGTTCCCACACCCATAGGGAGCCTGTTTGCCTGCCTGGGTGTTTTTCAGAGTGTTGGTGAATATGTGTGGATGCACAAACAGGTGTAAATACTCATCCTCTTACCCTCTCCCTTTTAACGTAAGAGACAGCCTACTGTCTCCACAGTAGAACATGCAGATGTTCTTTCCTTGTTCTAACAGTGCGTTTTTTAGCTCTTTCCATATTAGTATAAAGAGAGCTAACATTTCGGGTGACCGCATGGTACCCTCTTGTGTATTATGTAATTTATCCAATCATTTTCCCATTAGTGGACATTTAGTTATTACCAACCTTCGCAATGACTTCAAATCTTGTTAACACGTTGTGACACAGCTGTCGAAATAATCTGGGGGAAAAAAAGAGAGAGAAAGAAATGATTCTCACCCCAAAGAAATAAATAAAATAGCTTGAAGTTCTCAGTTTCGACTCAAAAATCTCTAACTTCTTACCTTAAAAATTGTAACATCTATAAAGCATTACACCTTGTAGACATTTTATTTATTTATTTTTTGCAGTTTTGGCCAGGGTTGGGCTTGAACCCACCACCCCCAGTATATGGGGCCGGCGCCCTACTCCTTGAGCCACAGGTGCTACCAACAGTTTATTCTTAACATTTCAGATCTAGAAGCCTTTTGGAAAAGCGAAGGGAGGCTACAAGTCCTCTCTGCAGAAAAGTGCATATATGCAAAAACTTTTTGTAGGGTTTTTTTTTTTTCTGAGACAATATCTCACTATGTCACCCTTGGTAGAGTGCTGTGGCATCACAGCTCACAGCAACATCAAACTCTTGGGCTTAAACTATTCTCTTGCCTCAGCCTCCCAAGTAGCTGGGACTATAGGCACCTGCCACAACACCCAGCTATTTTTTGGTTGTAGTTGGCATTGTTGCTTGTCAGGCCCCGGGCCAGGTTTAACCCCACCAGCTCCCGTGTATATAGCTGGTACCCTAGCCGCTGACCTACAGGCACCGAGCCAGTACAAGTTTTAATAGGTCATTGGCCATCTACTGTAAAGGTCAGATTTTTTTTTTTTTTGAGACAGAGTCTCAAGCTATCCCCCTGGGTAGAGTGCTATGGCATCACAGCTCATAGCAACCTCCAACTCCTGGGCTAAAGCGAGTCTCCTGCCTCCGCCTCCCAAGTAGCTGGGACCACAGGCGCCCGCCACAATGCCCGGCCATTTTTTTTTTTTTGGTTGCAGCCATCATTGTTGTTTGGCGGGCCTGGGCTGGGGATTCGAACCCTCCACCTTAGGTGTATATGGCTGGCGCCTTAGCCGATTGGGCCACAGGCGCCGAGCCAAGGTCAGATTTTTAAATTCACGAACCATAAACTCAGAGAAGTAGAGAGTAGAATGGTAGTTAGCAGGAACCAAGCCACAAGGAAAAGGGTGAGGAAGAGATGTTGGTCAAAGGATACAAAATTTCAGTTACACAGGAGGACAGAACCCAAGAGATCCAAGACTGTACAGCATGAGACTTGCGTTACTAACAATATATTATATCCTCAAAAGTTCCTGAGGGTAGATTTTAAGCATTCTCACCACACACAAAACAAGTATGTGAGGTGATACGTACTTTAACTAGCTCAATTGAGTCAGTCTACAATGTATACATAATTCAAAGCCGCATGCTGTGTGCAAAAAATACAAAAAAAAAAAGAAAATGCAATAACATTTATAAACCAAATTTAATTTCAGTAAATTAAATGTTTTTAATGTCTCACATGGAATAGAAACACTTCTGCTAATAGTTGCCTGGATTAGAATAAAACGACTAGGGCGGCCCCTGTGGCTCAAAGGAGTAGGGCGCTGGTCCCATATGCCAGAGGTGGTGGGTTCAAACCCAGCCCCGGCCAAAAACTGAAAAAAAAAAAAAAAGATGACTACATATCAGATGCTGCCAAGCCTATGGCTTGACTTTGATTTATATGGTATTTTGATACTTTTCCTAAAACAATCAACACCTTGTAAACTAAGAGATTTCACACTGGACCTATATTTCCAAAGCCTCTTCAATGAAGGCTTGGGCGTCGTGGGAGTGGCCCCCCCACCTTGCTCCGTCCTGCTCCACAGCCCCTTGCAGCCCACCGACCCCACGGCCTGGCCCCTGTAGGCATTTGGGTTTAAGATTCCCTAATACCCTTGGGTTACACTGTTTAAGCCTCAAGGTCCTGTCACTTGATCACTTTGTTTTATCATGAGACTATTAAGAGAGGAACAAAAAAACACAGGCGAGGGCAGGAGGCTCCTCTGAGATTTTCCTCCACTCCCAAGTTCTTCCCAGGAGAGGGCCAGTCCCTCGTGAGGCAAGGAGGCAGGGAGGTGCGGGCAGTTGGGGCACTGTCAGTGGAACAGCAAGTCAGGAGGGGACACGAAGCCATTTAGTCTCAGGATAGCTGTTTGCTCGGTTTCACCATCTTGGCTGGGAGAGGTCTTGCTATGGGGAGGGACAGCCAGAGACCTGGAACGCTGGTCCCGCTGTGGGGACTTCCAGGCAGGGTGGAGCACCTCTCCTCTCTATCTACTCCTGGGGCTCCTCACCCACCTTCTTGCTGGCGTCCTGCCCAGGCAGATGGCTCCTGTTCAGGATAACAGATAATATTTCTCTGAATATCTCCAGCTCCTAACTTGGACTTAACCATTTTAGTTGTCAATGTTCTCTGTAATCATCATAGGCGGTTTACAAAGGGCAACATATTATATATTATCTACTGTATGTTGCATATCTAACACTTCCTGGAAGGTTGTTACATTTTAGGCACAGTTCAAAACGTTTATCATTCCCTATAACGCTCTCAGACACCCTATCACCTAGATCCTGTTACTCCCACTTCACAGAAGAAAGATAAAGACACAGAGAAGTTAATAACCTGCCCAAAGGAGCCCATCTGGAGAGAGATATGTGTAGAGAGATGTACATGCCCACAGGCGCACAGCATATATAAATACAAACCTCATAATCCTCACAGTATCTCATGCTCAAAAGCAGATACGTGCCAGACATGGTGGCTTACGCCTGTAGTTCCAGCTACTCAGGAGGCTGAGGCAGGAGAGTGGCTTGAGCCCAGGAGTCCCAGGCTGCAGGGAGCTATGATGATATCATCTCCAGCCTGAGCAACAGAGTGAGACCCTGAAATGTATTCAGCATGGAAACAGATGAAGCCCAGACACAAACTACAGCACAGATGAATCTTGAAATCCATTACACCAAGTGAAAAAGGCCAGAGGCAAAAAAAAAAAAAACCCGGCATGTGACTCCGTATGTGTATAAAACATTCAGAGCAGACAAATCCACACAGACAGGAAGCAGATAGAGGCTACTGGGGAAGCAGGGAAGGAGATTAGAGGCGACTGCTAATAGTATTGGGTATCTTTTGAAAATATTCTGGCATTAGACAGTGGTGGTGATTGCATCACTGAATATACTGAAAAACAGAGGTGTTCGCCTTTAAGTGATAAATGGTATGTCATATAAATTATATCTCAATTAAAGTTTAGATCAGGTGCAGTGGTGAAGCCCATAATCCCAGCACTTTGGCAGACCAAGGCCAGGAGTTAGAAACCAGCCTGGGCAATATAGCAAGATCCCATCTCTTAAAGAAAAAAAAAAGATCTATTATCCTTGAGCTACAGCTGTCCAGCTATCTCACCCCTCTCCTTGGTAGCCGGATCTGACATCTCTGACCCCTGGCCTGGCCCCGCCCCAGCTCTGAGGACCCTCTGTCTTCACCCTGCCCACTCAGCCTATGCTGGAGACCCTGCTCCCAGGCCCTGTCTCTCCTGCCCACAGAGACTCTTTCTCAACCCCAGCTCTCCTCCAAGTGCTGACTACTGAGCTAATCCCACTTCTGCATAGGTCCCCTGAGAAGAGCCCAGAACAGGCTCTCATCTGGGTCTGCCCCAAGTGGTGGGTATTCTGCCTAAGAAGCCAGCTGTTCAGAAGGCTACTCATTTCCCTTGGGCTAAGAAAATGGATGTTGGACTTTGTTCTTAAAAACAAAAATACCAGGGCAGCTCCCATAGCTCAATGGGTAAGGTGCCAGCCACATACACCCAGGCTGGTGGGTTCGAACCCAGCCTGGGCCTGCTAAACAACAATGACAACTGTAACAAGAAAATGGCCGGGCCTTGTGGTGGGTGCCTGTAGTCCCAGCTACTTGAGAGGCTGAGGCAAGAGAATAGCTTGAGCCCAAGAGTTTGAGGTTGCTGTGAGCTGTGATGCCACAGCACTCTATCAAGGGCAACATAGCGAAATTCTATCTTAAATAAATAAATAAATAAATAATGCCATATTGTTATGGGTTGAAATGTCTCTACCCGAAAATATATGTTGAAATCCTCACCCCTAATCCTCAGAATGAGACCTCATTTGGAAAGAGGGTCTTTACAGAAACAGTCAAGTTAAAATGAGGTCGTTAGGATGAGCCCTAATCCAGTGTGACCCTTGTCCTTGTAAGGAGAGGAGAGGACACAATGAGAAGGCCCTGTGAAGAGACGGAGGGAGGAGCAGCCAAGTGGCTGGAGAGATACACCTGGGAGCTGAGCGATGCCAGGGATTTCCCACGAAGCTCAGACAGATGCTGGGAGAGGCCGGGAGCGATGCTCCCTGGAGGTATCAGAGAGCATGGTGCTGCCCGCAACTTGATGTCAGCCTTCCAGAATCATGAGAAACCAAATCTCAGTTGTTTGAAGCCACGCAGCTTCGTGCAGCTTCTGGTACTTTGTTAGAACTTTCCTAAGGTGCCCCCAGGAGAGGGATACACATAGGAAGACACAGCGTTGTTGGGCTGTGGGTAGCAAATCCCTACATTCTAAAGAGATACATTGATACTATTCATAAGAAGGAGAAAATTGTTAATACATGCAACAGCTTGAATGAATCTCAAGGGAATTACAGGAAGAAAAAAGCAGACCTCTAAAGGCTACAAACTGGATGATTTCCATAATTTTTTTTTTTTTTAAGACAGAGCCTCACGCTATCACCCTGAGTAGAATGCTGTGGCATCACAGCTCACAGCAACCTCCAACTCCTGGGCTCAAATGATTCTCTTGCCTCAGCTTCCCATGTAGCTGGGACTACAGGCGCCCGCCACCTGGCTCTTTTTTGGTTGCAGTTGTCATTGTTGTTTGCCAGGCCTGGGCTGGATTTGAACCCGCCAACTCTGGTGTATGTGGCTGGCGCCTTACCTGCTTGAGCTACAGGCGCTGATCCCATAACATTCTTGAAAGGACAAAATTACAGAGACACAGACGCAGGCAGTCGCCTGCCAGGAGAGTGGGGAAGAGGCAGACAGCTGTACATGGCAGGGGTGCTCAGATCTTTCAGGAGATGTTAAAAGGAAAACAAAACAAGGCAGCGCCTGTGGCTCAGTGAGTAGGGCGCCAGCCCCATATACCGAGGGTGGAGGGTTCAAACCCGGGCCCAGCCAAACTGCAACAAAAAATAGCTGGGCGTTGTGGCGGGCGCCTGTGGTCCCAGCTACTTGGTAGGCTGAGGCAGGAGAATTGTCTAAGCCCAGGAGTTGGAGGTTGCTGTGAGCTGTGACACACAGCACTCTACCAAGGGCAATACAGTGAGATTCTGTCTCAAAAAAAAAAAGGAAACAACAAAAAGGACAACATGGGGGATCTCGTGTGACAGCTGTTCTGCACCCCCACTGTAGAGGCACCTCGCCCATCTATACATGTGACCAAATTGCATAGAACTAAACACAAAAATACATATGATGCGTGTCAAATGGGTTAAGGGTTGTATCACTAGCAATTTCCTGGTTGTGACATTGTACTACAGTTACCCAAAATGTTTCGGGGGGGGGACTGGGAGAAAGATTTACAGAATCTCTCTGAATTATTCTTATAACGACAGGAAAATTTACAATTACGTCAAATTAAAAGGTTTTACTTTTTAAAAAAAAGACATCAAGCTATATTAACGTAATGCAAGAGAGTAGTCCCACAGAATATGAATGAAATTAAATGTAATTTCCATCTAAATACAATTGAAGGAGTGGGGTCCTTTTTTTAAGAGGTGGGGGGAAATGCGAAATAAAGTTTCCAAAATTCTTCATGACGAAAAAATAAGAATATCCTTTGCAAAGAAAATTTGGGGAAAACATCTCATGGGGCAGAGTAGCCCTGCCAGATGAGGGCATTCCAGAGCTACAACAATGGGAATGGTAGTTACCGGGGAGAGATGAGCCTGGCACATGTGCAACAGAGTATCCCAGCGCAGGCTCGATTATCTAAAAGGAAGGAATTTATGGCAAAAGCATTTTTGAAAGGTCATTACAAGCTTATAAGTTAAAGATGGAATTCTAGATCGATAATTCAACTCACTTCTTTCTAGTTTCCTATCAAACATTCACTTTATATAATGGAAAAAAATGTGAACCCAGCCCTTGACAACTCCCTGCAACTTCTAAGAGGTACAGCAGAAAACAGCAGTGGTGGCTCGGCGCCTGTGGCTCAATCGGCTAAGGCGCCAGCCACGTACACCTAAGGTGGCGGGTTCGAATCCCAAGCCCGGGTCCGCCAAACAACAATGATGGCTGCAACCAAAAAACAGCCGGGCGTTGTGGCGGGCGCCTGTGGTCCCAGCTACTTGGGAGGCTGAGGCAGGAGACTGGCTTGAGCCCAGGAGTTGGAGGTTGCTATGAGCTGTGATGCCATGGCACTCTACCCAGGGGGCTAGCTTGAGGCTCCGTCTCAAAAAAAAAAAAAAAAAGGAAGGTCTTATTTATCCTCCTCTTTCCATTAAATAAATATACTCACATTTTTATAATGCTAAATCTTCTACCCTCCACTTCCTAGGGCCTAAACCTCTCCTCAGAGCTCTATTTTCATGCCTTAAAATTTTTATTTCTATTGGAGTTCTCCAAGGAGGGCATTTACTTCTTGTTTTTCTAACTTTGCAGCAATGGAAAAGAAAAAGATCTCTCTAGAGTTAGAAAAAACCAGATTCCAACACTGGGTTGGCTACTTAGTCATTAGCTGCTTTGGATAAAGTACACAGCTATTCTGCCTCTCATTTTCCTCATCTGTCCATGGGGAATCTCTGGAACACAAGATCAGTGCTAAAGCAAACACTCTGCTCTATAAAAGAAAGCCAGGATTATTTTTTGTTCTGTGATTTTTCCTTAATTCTTAGGTTGCAAACTCCCAAGACAGGTTGACAGCAGAATTGGAGGATGAACACGATATGCAGAGATTTGGGCCTTGGAAATGGATGCAGTTCAAGTTCATCTTTAGAGAGATGAACATATTTTGATTGTTTGTGGAATACTTATGCTAGGTCAAAGCATTATAGAAGGTTTATGTATAGGAATAGGTGTGCAGATTTTAGATAGCCCAAGGTGTGGGGCGGATGCACATTTGTTGTTTTTCATGTAAAAACTACTTCCATCCTTTTCCTAATGACATTCACTCACAGTTTGATGGAACCATAGATCAAAATGCTCTCTGCTCCTCTAGCTGAAGGATACACAAAAAACTCAAATTATGCCATTAAGATATGAACATCTGATCACTGGCATTCCATGGGCCAGGATTCTGGAAAAACCAACCATCCTTGCCTGCTTGTTGCATGTCTGGGGCTCCCCTAGTTTCTGTTCTTCCTGTGGTGAGTTCTATAGCTTTCCCTCTGATTCCTGGGTTGCCCCATTTTTTCCCAGTGACTTTCTATTCTCATGTTAACCAGAGTCAGTTTCTACACAATGTGAAACCATAGAATCTTCTCTAATTGAATTTTCACTAAATAGAAGTGGAAGTTGAACCTTCAGAAACTGAATAATTTGCACAAGCTTTCGCAGTTAGTATCAGAACATAAGCCCGGATGGTTTAGTTCTAGAACTAGACTCTTCCTGCTGCTGGCTTATGTCATACATGCCATATTTTGTCTTTCTGTCTGTCTTTTTTTCCTTTCTGTCTTTTTAAAAATCATTGTATTGTGCTTTATTTTATTGTACTTCTCAGACATTGTAGGGTTTTGCAAAATATTTGTACACATTTATTGGGTACATGTGGTCTTTTGACACATGCATAGAATGTGCAGGGTCCAGCAGAAGTAAGGCCTTTTGGTACATGAGCGTGATATTGTTATATTGCAGAATTACATGTTTATGGTTTTGTAGTAAAAGATTGGTACAGATTTCCAGCTCATAAAAAGAGGCATTATTTGTGCATGTAATCCTGTAACATAACAATATCACAGTCAAGCACAAAAGGGTATAACTTCTGCCAGACTCTGTACAATAATCAAATCAGGGTATTTGGATATCCATAACATTGAACATTTGCTTGGGCAATCTTCTCTTCTGGCTCTTTTGAAAGGTACAATATGTTGTTAACTATAGTCACCATAGTGTGATATCAAACATTAGAACTTTATTCCTTCTATACAACTACCTGTTTGTATCCATTAGCCTACCTGTCTTTATTCCCTCCTTACTCCTCCCCAAACCTATAGGTAAACCTCCATGAGATCAACTTCCTCTGGTACCTATCATTCTACTCTTTATCTCCATAAGATCAACTTCCTTAACTCTGACATAGGAATGAGAACATATGATATTTGTCTGCCTGGCTTATTTCACTTAACACAGTGACCTCCAGTTCCATCCATATTGCTGCAAATGACAGGACTTTATCCTTTCCTATGGCTGAATACTATTCCATTGTGTATATATAACAGATTTTTTGCCATATAAGACCTCCTGAAATCACTTTCCTTCAAGGTAGCATACCGGTGCCATGGTTAAGACAAACGACAATAATGACAACAACAAGCAAGAAAGCAAATGATGACTCGTTAGAGAATTCTCTCTCAAGCAGCCTTCTTTCTCTCTGGTTATAGTACATATTTTTTTTTTTTTTACATCTGCACACTTCCTGTGCCCTTTGAGTTTGGAGAGTTTATATTTGATTTTAACCACACTGGGTTATCTGCCCCAGCTTATGGCCTGTTAACACTGAAGCCAGAAATACAAAGTTACAAAAGGGGCAACCAGAACAGTAGCTGCTCCTGCTACTCCATGTTCACACCTGTCAGTGAAAAAACAAACAACAACAAAAAAAGATTACTGACCTGAAGCAATTTCTGTGTATTCCATTTAAACTAAAACTAAATTACTTTTCATTTATTTGTTGGTACATTCTTTTAAGAATTACTGAACATGTGCTTTATGCTGTTTGCCCAATTGCCATCTGTTTTCTTGGGGATACTCTTTTCTATATTTTCCCCTCTACTGAATGGTTTTCTGAATCTTTTTAAGCTTCCCCCATCCATAAAACAAAAGCAAATCTCCCAACCTAATGTTCTCCTCCAACTATATTGACCTTTTTCTTTCTTCTCTTCACAACATTTTTCAACATTTAGGTTATCTGGAATTGATTCCTAGCTATGGTTTGAGATGCAGTTTCAAATTAATTTTTCTCCCATATTAATTATAACTATTCCAGTCCACTTACTAAGCAGTTTCTCCTCTCTCTAGTAATTTTTCCTGCCAATTTTGAGTATTTCAAAATTTCATTTATATGTACTTTGTCTTGTGAGCTTTCTACTTTATTAGTCAACAATCCACCCATACACTGTACTTTCCAGACTTTAAAAAAAGTTTAATAAACTTTATATCTTGAATCATGAGTCTTTTCTCCCTTCTTTCCTTATATTTTAGAATCAACCTGACAAGAAAATTTCTATTAGAATTAACCTTTTCCTTTTGAGAACATAGAGCTAAATTATTGGACATTCTAATAGTTACTGTTTTGCCATCATTCATCATTAATTCCTTAGGACAATCTTCTAGGTATTAAAATATCTGGTATATTATGCTCTCTCCCCCACCAAGCATTGTGTTAGGAAAACTTTTGAATGTACAGAAAAGGATGAAATAAAATACATCCCAGGTCAAGGATGTAGATGAAATGACTGTTAACATTGTGCTGTTTTAAAGTGACATACTGACATCATAACACTCCTAAGAATAAAGATGACCCTGTAGTTCTTAAGAAGAACATTTTCCTGTATAACCATAATATTCTTGCCTGAGAGAGAATTAAACATAAATCTCTAATATAACATAACATTGGTCCATATTTAAATACCCCGCAATATTCCACAAAGTATCTTTCTTAGCTTTTTTTTTTTTAACTGAAAATTCAGTTAGGGTTTACACATCACATTTGGTTTTTCTATCTGTTTGTTTCCTCTTAATTGAGAACAGTCTGATAGTTTTGACTTTAAGAGATTAGTTCAGTCATCTTGTAGAACTCCTACAATCTGAATTTGCTTGATTGATTGTTTCCATCTGGATTTCATTTATCTTGTTTCTTTTATTTCCTCTATGCGTATAAACTGGAAGTTTGGTTCAAAGGAATAATTAGCTTCAGTTTAAACATGTTCAATAAAAATACCTTACAGAGAATGGAGAATGCTGTCCACTTTATGTTGCATTATATTAGGTAGTATATAAAATGTAACTGTACTATTATGGGTGATGCCAAGTTTAGATACTTGTTTAAGATGGTAAGAGTCAAATTTTTCCATTGTAATGGTTTTATTTTATCCTTACAAAGAGAAAGTTAACTCATGGTTTTAGTACATTTGACTCTTATCATCACAATCGATAATTTCATTGCAGCATTGTAAAATGATGAATATCTTTCCAAATATATCATTCTCTCTGTTTAGTAGTTGGTATTTTTCTATAAAAGGAGAGTTTTCTTTTATCACCTAGGACAACACTGTAATTACTCTTTAAAATTGAATGCTTACCATTTTCACTTGTTTACTAATTTTCAAATAAAATTTTCATATAATTATCACTTCCAATTGTTATTTGGGCTGTGGAAACACCACCTGACATAGCCCTAATAGTCTTTGAACTCTTGCTTTCTGAAATAAAAATGTCTCAGGAAAACCTTATTTCTCAAACCAAGACCTAGAATCAACCATTTCACCAAACCATCCTGATTCTTTTACTGAGAAATTATAGTAGAATAAAAAACTAAGTTTCTTATTATTACTAGGAAGACATTCTTTTAAGCATCTTAAACAGAGCTAGGAAATTTTTTATATATATTATGAGTTCTAGACTTCTCCTTTTGGCCAGTGTGGATTAATAAGGACAAGATTAACCCTCCTGCTTGAAACCATCAAAAACCATGTTGAACAGTCTGTATGAAACAATTTTCAAAACACTGGGTATGAGATAACAAAGGGCAGATTTCCTCAAGAGATAGAAAATAAGCAAGATAAGTCCTGTGATTATCAAGCTTCTGTTCTTAAGAAAGTTTCCAGTCCCCTGTTCAAAAAGTAGAAGCCAATCAAAGTCCAGTGGACTCCCTACGTTGAGGAGAAGCTGATAATACAGAGAGAATAAAGCACCTAGAGTTTTCAGATTGGATTCTTGGAGAAAAAAGGACTTCATAGAATGGAAACTATGGAACAGAGGCTTACTCTTAAGTGTATAGTTAAAGGCACACATGTAAGATAATTACCTGGTACTGAAGAAGATCCACCCAATGGATCAAATATAACAGTGCCTGGCACATGGGCCGGGCTGGAAGTATCATCTATTCTACCAGCCAAATTGGAAAACCTCATAATTCATGGTAATTAAATAGGTACTTAGAAGGAATTCATCTTAGTTCTACAGAGAAAATTGCCCTAAAATGAACAATTCTCCAATCCCATCAAAGGAAACCCCCCAGATTTCACACTTTTTCCATGTAAATTAACTACATCCCAGAATAAACTTCAATACTATTTAGGGGACCCAACAAGTTAAAATTCACAATGTTCAAAATCTAAAAAAAAAAAAATAAACAACAAATGCCAGACATGCAACACATGAGACCAGACTGAACAAGAGCAAGACTCCATCTCTACTAAAAATAGAAAAACTACTCAGGTGTTGTGGCAGGTGCTTGCACAGTGCCAGCTACTCAGGAGGCTGAGGCAAGCAAATCACTTGAGCCCGAGAGTTTGAGGTTGCTGTGAGCTATGATGATGCCACAGCACTATACCTAGAGTGACCAAGTGAGATTCTGTCTCAAAAAACAACAAAAAAAGGAAAGAAAGAAAGAAAACAAAAGTTACAACCAATATCACAGAAATACAAATCATCTCAGAATACTATAAAAAACTCTATGCTCATAAACTTGAAATATGTGGAGAAAATGGGAAAATTCTTGGAAACACACAACCTCTTTTAGCTCAGTAAGGAAGAAACAGAAATCCTAAACAGACCTTTTTCAATATCAAGCACCAAAATTGAAAAATATTGCCTTATTGAAGCAGCAATAAAAAATATTCCAGTTAAGAAATATCCCAGGCCAGATGGTTTTACACCTGAATTTTAGCAAACTTACAAAGAAGAACTTGTACCTATACTGGAGAAATTATTCCATAACTGTGAGGAGAACATAATCCTCCCTAACTCTTTCTACAAAGCCAATATCACATTGATACCAAAGCCAGGAAAGGACACAACTAAAAAAGAAAGTTACAAATCAATATCCCTTATAAATATGTATGTGAAAATTCTCAATAAAATCTTAGCAAATGAAATTCAGTTGCCCATCAAAAAATAATTCATCACAACCCAATGGGCTTCATCCTAGAGATGAAAGGTTGGTTTAACATACACAAAAGCAAGTTTGGTTCAACATACAACAAATGTAATTCACCTCATAAGTAGAAGCAAAACCAAAGACTGTATGTTCCTTTCAATAGATGCGAAAAAGTATTTAACAAAATTCAGCCCTCTTTCATGATAAGAATGCTCAACAAAATTGGTATAGATGGTATACACTTCAAAATTATAAAGCCTATATACAACAAACCTATAGCCAACCTTATATTGAATGGGGAAAAATCAAAAGCATTCCTCCTTGTAACTGGAACCAGACAAGTTCACTCACTTTCATTACTTTTATTGAACAGAGTAATAGTCCTCACCAGAGCAATCAGCAAGAGAAGGAAATCAAGGGGATCAAATGGGGAAAGAAAAGATTAAACTATTGCTTTTTGCTGATAATATTATTTTATATCTAGAAAACCCCAAAGATTCAACCAAGAGACTCCTGGAATTTATAACTTAATTCAACAAAGTCTTGGGTTAAAAATCAATGTACACAAATCAGTAGCTTTCATATACATAAATAACAGTTAAGCTGAGAATCACATAAAAGACACAATACTTTTCACAGTAGCAGTAAAGGAAATAAAATACTTAGGACTATTTTTAAGCAAAAAGGTGAAAGACCTCTATAGGAAGAACTATGAAACATTGAGGAAAGAAATAATAGAGGATGTAAATGGATGGAAAACATATTATGCTCATGAATGGGAAGAATCAACACTGTATATGTACATCATGGAATATTACGCAGCCTTAAAGAAAGATGGAGACTTTACCTCCTTCATGTTTACATGGATAAAGCTGGAACATATTCTTCTTAGCAAAGTATCTTAAGAAGGGAAGAAAAAGTATCCAATGTACTCAGCCCTACTTTGAAATTAATTTATAACTCTCATAAATTGAAAGCTATATCCCAATTATAGCCCAAGAATATGGGGAAAAGGGAGAGGGAGGGGTGGGGAGGGAGGGGGATGGGTGAAGGGAGGATGATTGGTGGGACCACAGCTATGGTTCATCTTACAAGGGTACAGATGAATCTTTCTAAATGTAGACTATAAATGTCTTAACACAATAACTAAGAAAATGCCATGAAAACTATGTTAATCAGTTTGATGAAAATATTTCAAATTGTATATAAAACCCCATGACTGCATTGATGTACACAGCTATGATTTAATAAAAAATAAAATGTATACTCCCCAAAGTGATTTATAGATTCAATGCAATCCTCATTAAACTTCCTATGTCATTTTTTACAGATCTAGTAAAAACAGTTCTATGCTTCATACAGAACCAG
>CAUYQV010057074.1:0-11110 GCA_963574575.1 Galagoides demidoff | reverse complement strand
GAGACGGAGCCTCAAGCTATCCCCCTGGGTAGAGTGCCATGGCATCACAGCTCATAGCAACCTCCAACTCCTGGGCTCAAGCGAGTCTCCTGCCTCCACCTCCCAAGTAGCTGGGACCACAGGTGCCCACCACAACGCCCGGCAATTTTTTTGGTTGCAGCCATCATTGTTGTTTGGCGGGCCGGGCTGGGGATTCGAACCTACCACCTTGGGTGTACATGGCTGGCGCCTTAGCAGATTGAGCCACAGGCGCGGAGCCATAATTAGTTGATTTCACTTTTTACTTTATGTAATGATTTTTCCCCCCTCCAGGAGGCTTAGTTGTAACTCTTTTGATTCAAATATTTTCTAAAGTGATTATTCATGTGCTTGGCTTAAACCAGTGAATGACTCAGGAAAAAAAACAGGATGTTTCTCTAGTTACATCCTGCACATTATGATTTTGTCATACAAGCACATGCACTGTGTAGGCACCTCAGATTGGTGCTTCACACCACCTTTGATTAAACATTAATTATTTTCCCAGAGTTATCGTGGTCATGTTAAATAAAGCTTAACTTTACATTATAAAGTTTTATTACTACACCTTGTCTTATATATATGAATAGAGAGACAATTATGCAATGTAAAAGAAACATGTATTGCATTCTTATTTTTTCTTATTTGTAAACCAGTATCATAAATAGCTTTACCATAATTCAGTAATATACTGTACCACACATTTTACAGATAACGTGACTCAAAGTTTGTTCACCTTGGAAAATGAAATGAAAATTTACAATTATAATATGACCAGGAATGGTGTGGGGTCTGTGTGTGTTTGTGTGTGTATTGTGATGTTGTGCTAGTAAGGATGCAAAATATAGACTGTCTCTATCAACATATTTATAAAAAATTAAACATTATCAAACATTATCATTCAGAATGAATTTAGTACATACTGTCTGGTACATTGGCTTATATAGGGACAAAGGATGAGTTCTCTGATTTTTGGTTCATTAACAAATGAGGAAAACAGGTGGTAAGGGACAACACAGAAAAAAAATTATAAAAATGTTTATTCACTTATTTTTAACTGCCCAAAGTGTCTTACGACATCATTTGCATTTCCATCTCATTAAAGGTAATAAAAATCAAGGATTTTCGAAACTTGGTATCTGTGCAAATCAATTATTCAAGGTGGGGAATAAAGTTACTGAGAGTATGATGTTATCCAAACACAGAAAAGGCTCTTCTGATTTGTTGATGCGTATGATAATGATTGTTTTGCCTTTAAAGTTATTTGAACCTTGTGTCCTTGAAGTACTTTGTCCTCATTTGGAGATAGAAGATGATGTGGTTTGTGATAAATAGGGGAGGGATTCTACTCTGACCTTTCAATCTCTGGGTTGTGTGAATTCTATGAATAGAAGGCCATGGACTCAGACCAGCCAGCTCACGTTGGAAGAATAGTGGACAAGGACAACTAAATGTATTGTGTGGATGCAATAGGTTCAAAGAGGCAGTCTAGAAATGACTAACAGGACCCATGTAACATTGGAACTTCGGTCTGTTGACTCCCATCTAGTTTCCTTCTCTTTATTACTTTTGAGGCTAATAGTTTGAGGGGAGGTAGATATTAATTTTGTCCTCCAGAAAGGACAATAACTAAATGAATTTTGATATATTTGAGTTGCATGTGAATATTGCTACTGAAAAGATAGTGTATGCCTGAGATTTTTAAGTCTTAGTATTATTACAAGTTTTATTTAGATTAGATCATGCAGAATAAATATAAACAAACACTTAATCAGCAAACACCAAGGAACCAAATTCAAAATTTCTGACTTACACTTACATGAATTAATGGCTAAACAAACACAGCTATCTGCTGAAAAATACACTAAAAATTAATGCAAAATCTATTTGGATGGTAAATCCTAAAGAATTTTAAATAAATTGTAAGATTATTGTTAAAAAGGTATCATATTAGAACAAATAGTTATACAGGAAAAATGTAAAATTAGTTTTCTAACCAATTTCACCCACCCAAACAAAATTCTAAAAGCGAGTTTAAAATTTAGATTACTAGGATACACAAAACTTCTTTGCAGAAACAACAGGAATCAAAATGACAAGTGATAACCTGGGAAAAGTCTCTACCTTTATCACATATAGTAAAGGAGAAAATGAAAATTCTACAGAAAAAGAAACTAGAATTAATCTATATAACAGGATGTTATTTAACATACACAGATGTGTTATTCAACCTGACTCATAATAATAAAACACAAATGAAAACATCTCTGAGTTATCATTTCTCACTCACCAGAATGGCAGAAATCTAAAATTTCATTACCTATTTTGTGAATGAAACCATAAGGAAAAAGGCATTTTTATACATTTGGAGCAGGAATGTAATTTGTTGCAATACCTGTAGAAGGATATTTGAAATACTAGTGAAATTACATATGAATGTATTATCCTTCAAAGTACCCATAGTTCTAGATATATAAAGATAGAGAGGCAAAGAGTATAAATAGTTTATTTAATATCCTTATTAATAATAGCATCAAACATGATAAAAGTCAATATAAAAGTGTTTGAATGAACTGCAGTCACAATGAAGACAAATATAAATTCAAAAAAAGAAAGGGGAAGGTTCTTGTAGAATGTGATGGTGTGACCCCAAAATATCTTCTACGTAAGGAAGACCAGATTTTATAAAGACTTATATAAGATTTACTGTATGAGAAAATGTGTGAACAAAGAAAGATTAAAAGAAAAAGTAATAAGAAAAGATATGGAATAAAATGTGCTAAAATACATAATATTGATAAATATTTAAGTATTATTGAAAGCTAGTTTGTCAGTATATAAGATAAAAAGTAATAGCTCTGAAGGAAGAAAAGAGAAAGAGAAATAAAACCTTTGCATCTTTTTGATCTTAAAGCAAATACTACTAAAAGTTATGACATAGTAGCCACGAAGATTCTTATTCCACAAGTTTTCTCTAAAAAGAAACCTTTTTTGGCCTAAATAAAACTCCTTGGGACAAATGGCTGATGTGAAGTCTAAGGTAGAAAATCTGCAAGATGAGTGTTGGGCAGTTTAATTTTCCAGAAAATAAGAATGCCATCAACAGCCAGGTCAAATCATCTCAAGGAGATGCAGAAAGAAATTTGAAATGGCTGATATTGACTATGGTCAATTTCAATTTTAACATAAAAATGAAAATTGACTAGAACTGATTTAAAGATATTCTATATGTTTAAGTTTAGATACTAAGAAGAAAAAATAATAAATCTTCAGTTATTATTAAGGTTTACTGGGGAACCAACTCACTACTCTGAAAATTGGTAATTAAAGAAAACAAATATATGTTCTATTTTCTTTCATAAATTGTATTTCATTGTGATGTTGATGTGCATTTCTCTAATGATTAGAGACATTGAGCAATTTTTTTCATGAGTTCGTTAGTATATCTTTATTGAAAACATTTCTGTTCTTCTTTAACCCACCTTTGAAAGGGGTTGTTTGGCTGTTTCTTGCTGATCTGCTTGAAATCTTCATAGATTCTGGTTTGCAGGCCTTTATCAGATGCTCAGCATGTGGATATTCTCTCCCCTCTGGGGGAACATTTGTTCCTTGGATTATGTCCTTAGCTATGCAGAGGCTTTTAATTTGATCAGATCCCATTTATTTATCTTTGTTCTTGCTGTGGTTGCTTTTGGAATTGTATTCATGAATGTCTTTTGCCTAGGCTGTTACATATAAGAGTTTTCCCAACACTTTGTTCTAGGATTCTTATAGTTTCCTGCTATAGGTTTAAGTCTTCTATCCATTGTGGATCAATTTTTGAGAGTGGTGAGTGGTAAGGCTACTGCTTCAGTCTTTTACACATGGGTGTCCAGTTTTCCCAGCACCACTGATCAAATGGGGATTATTTACCCAGTGTGTGTGTTTCATTTTGTTTTGTCAAAAATCAGATGGGAATATGAGGACGATTTCATTTCTGGGTTCTCTGTGCCACTACTCTGCTGTTTTGGCTACTAGAGCCTTGTAGTATAGCTTGAAAGTCTGGTAAAGTGATGCATCCGCTTTGTTCTTACTATCTACAACAAGTTTGTACTGGCTAGCCTTAAACATCCACATCCAAAAGGCAGAAAGATCAGAAAGCAATGATCTAATGAATCATCTCAATGAAGTGGAAAAGGAAAGAAAACCAATCCCAAACCCATCAGAAAACAAGGAAATAACTAAAATCAGAGTGGAGCTTCATTTTTCTCTAAATGAAATTTTTGTTCTAAATCAAGTTTAGAACAAAATCACCATCCAGAAGAAAGTGGACAAATTCTTGGAAACACACAACCTCCCAAGGCTCAATCGGGAAGAAATAGAACTGCTGAACAGACCAGAAGCAATCACCAAAATTGAAGCAGCTATAAAAACTCTTTGAAAGTGAAAAAAAGTCCCTGACCAGACTGTTTTACACCCTCATTTTAATAAACCTACAATGATAAACTTGCACCTGTGCTGCAGGAATTATTCTACAACATTAGGAAGAAGAAATCCTCTCCTATCCATTCTACGAATCCAATCACTTGATACCAAAGTCAGGAAATCACACAACTAAAAAAGAAAACTGCAGACCAACATCCCTTCTTTATATAGGTGAAAAAACTCGAAGTAAAATTTAAGAAAACTGAATTCAGCAGCACATCAAAAGAATGATTCAACATGACCAAGTAGGTTTCATCCCGGAGATAGGTACAAGGATAGTTCAACATATACAAATCTATAAATGTAATTCACCACATAAATGGATGCAAAAGCAAAGACCGTATGATCCTTTCAATTGCCACAGCAAAAGCATTTAATAAAAATCATCACCCTTTCATGATAAGAACACTCAATACAAATGGTATAGATGGGAAATTCCTCAAAATTATAAAAGCTACATATGACTAGCCTCCAGTCACTATTGTGTTTAATGGGAAAAAATTAAAATCATTCCCCACTTAAAACTAGAACCAGAAAATGTTGCCCACTTTCACTGCTTTGATTCAACACCGTAATGGAAGTTCTCTCCAGAGCAATCAGGCGAGAAAAGGAAATCAAGGTGGTCACAGTGGGGAAAGAAGAGATAAAACCATAGCTCTTTGTTGACAACAGGATCTTATTTTTGGATAACCGTAAAATAACCAACAACCAAAACAAAAATGTTTCAACTGAGAGATACCCTTTAAATAAATTCAGCAATGTCTCAGGTTACAAAATATCGATTTTGTACAATAAATCAGTAGCATTCATATACACCAACAACATCAAGCAGAGAATCAAATCAAAGATGCAATAACTTTCAGAATAGCAACAAAGACAATAAAATACCTTGGAATATACTTAACAAAAGAGGTGAAAGACCTCTATAGGGAAAACTATAAAACACCGAGGAAAGACCTTAAATAGGATGTGGACACCTGGAAAAACAAACAATGCTCATGGATGGGTAGAATCAACATTTTTATTTTATTTTATTTATTTATTTTATCATTATTCCTTTTTATTTTTTTATTAAATCATAGCTTTGTACATAAATGCAATTATAGGTACAATGTGATGGTTTTATGTACCATTTGATTTATTTTCATCAAACTGGTTAACATAGCCTTCACCGCATTTTCTTAGCTATTGTGTTAACACATTTATATTCTACACTTAGTAAATTTAACATGTACCCTTGTAAAATGCACTGTAGTTGTATTATTATTATTTTTGAGACCAAGTCTCATTTTGTTAACCTCAGTAGAGTACTGTGGCATCATAGCTCACAGCAACCTCATACTCTTGGGCTCAAGTGATTTTCTTGCCTCAGTCTCCCAAGTAGTTGGGACTACAGGTGCCCAACAAAATGCGGGGATCTCATTCTTGCTCAGGCTGATCTCACACTACTGAGCTCAAACAATCCTTCCTCTTCAACCTTCCAGTGTGCTAGGATTATAGGCATGAGCCACCATGCCTGGCCTAGAATCAACATTTTTAAAATGGCCATACTACCCAAAGTGATTTACAGATTCATTGCACTCAATTCCCATTATAATACCAAGGCCATTATTTTCTTTCATCTTTTTGTATCATTTTGAATGCCTATTTTGAAATTGTTATTTTGATTGACAAATGACAATTTTAAATAGTCATTTTTTGTCAAAAAGTCCAGATTTTTCTTTCGTGAAATATCTTCTCTCTGCACTCTAATTTAATCATAGTTTTATTAGCTTTGGCTTTATTCTCAGTTACATCTTTCAATAAATAATTATAGTACGTTTTCTTTGTTCTAGTTATTTATCTAACTAGCTTGGAACACATCAGTGATCAAAACAGTGAAAAAATACTGGCTTTCCCTAGAAATTTTATTCTATCATGAGGGAAAAAGTGATATACAATACATGGAAAAAATAAAGGTTCAAAAATATGTTTTGAGCATATTAAATACTTTGAAGTTGGGTAGTAGGGTAACTCATGCAATGCAAATATGTGCTTAATGAAGGTTTCACTGGATCTGAGCAAAAATATAAGAAAAATAATAACAGAGGAAATACTATTAGAAAAGGCCATAAGGAATGAGGAGTGTACTCTTTTGTTGCTGTTTAATTAAGAATGAGGAGCTAAACATGGTTGGAAGAGACAGCCGGTAAAAGGAATCATAAATAGCACAGAGATTGAACAAAGCCTATTTCATTTACCAAGTTTAATGTTAACCTTGTTGCTTTAATGAATCATGATAATTTAAAAACTAGATTTTCATACTTTACCAGTCTGGCCAGAGATGTGATATGGAGGAAGAAGGTGATACCCAGAAAATTATTATCTCTATCACTCAATCTTTATTTGAAAATGAAACATCTTATAATTATGTTATATGTTATTATTTATAGGAGGTTATAGGAGTAATCATGAGACTAAATAAGGTAATCTTAAAACATAAATTTTCAAGGCAGTCGACTTTTACACATAACTGTTTTATGTAAAAGGCCCCTAATGATGAGATTTTTTTCTCTAGATTTTATAGTATTTTAGAATTACATCAGAAAAACGCAATTATTTTTAATTGCTTAAGACCTCAGGAGAATGGGGCAATAGACAGTCTCTAGAGTCCATGTCTTCCAGGTTGTAACTACAGATAAAAGGAAGCAGGTATCGCTGCCAAGTTGGAGAGGTCCTACCTTTGCCATCAGCAGGTTAGTTTTAAGATTCTAAAGACAGACTGATGTTAATTTCAATCTAGACAACAACTTGGGTAAAGGAAAACTTACCATTTAGAACAAAACAGTTCTTGAAAATTATAAGTGAAGATGCAAGGAACAGGAAGTGTCCTCTTTCTATAAAGCTTTGTCCTGGAGAGCCAGGCTCCGCTAAACTCCCTCAGAACAGCTCCATGGAAAACTGGTACCTGGAGTAGAAAATAGACAAGTTCTGAGAATTTGGAAATTTTATTGCTTTTCTTTTATTGATTTTTGGAGGAATAGTCAAGGTGGAAAGGAGAAGAATTTAAATGAAATAAACTTAGTTTGAATAGACTCCCTAGTGAATAAAAATTAATGGGACTAGTTCTAATTAAGATTATAAATAAGAAAGCTACATGACCCCTAAAAACAAAATTAATACCCAAATTTAGAGAAAAAGAAACAATGAGGAAGAAGATTTCAACTATCATATTTTCCAATTCAAAGATACGGAAATATTTGTTTGTGATTTTATAGTAACATTTAGGACACAAGAACCATCACATTACATGCAGCAATAGTTTAAATTTTTAAGTGTCTTAGATAAATGAAATGTGCCATAAAAATATGATAATTAGAATATATGGTTTTGTAATAGATTGTTTGTGATAGTGTCTTTAACTCAAATTCTTGAATAGAGGAACTTAGAGCCATTATGTTTGCCAAACTTGCATGGGGTCTTACAACTTTATTCATGGGGAATCCAAAACTATTTCCTGAGTTATGTGAACAAATTTAATCTTATCTGAACTGACAGCAAAAGAGATTCCTTGTATGGTAGTACCTGAGAGGTTTGGGGTCTGATTTGGGAAATACAATAATTATTTTTTACTGACTATTTTCTCATGAAATGTCTCCATAATTCAGTATTACCTTAAGTATTTAATCTTTGTCTTTCACAGGTAACATATGAACAGAATCACACACACACACATACACAACATATATATACATATATATATATACAGAGAGAGAGAGAGAGAGAAGCAAGAAAGGGAAGTTTTTAATCATAGTTTTTACAGTAATTAGTTATTTTAGGGTGGGAAAATTCCCCCAAATCATATTCAATCTTGATGTCTCTTTCTTGTGTATATCTGTGACATGTAACTCAATGTCTCACAGCTTTGGACTCACCAGTTTGACCATTCATTGAAAGCATAATTATTAATAAAGTAAACATGTTAGTATTTAGATGTAGAACATGGATCAGGTTTTAGTGTAGTTAAGTGGATAAACGCCTATGAGCGTGAGGATCAGAGCTCTAGTCACAGAAGCGTAGATTGGTCATTATCTGTGTGGCACTCAGAAACTCGAGTTTCTTTCGGCTTCTGTTTCATTATCTCTAGAACAAAGAAATAAACTAGATTATCTTTGTAATCTGGTCTACTTTTATTTACTTCTCAGGTAATGAGAATGATTAATAATTAAAATTCTCAGAATTGGGGAGAATACTTTCTGTGAAAAAGAGTCACAATGTATTTTGATATCTGATTTACTGGGTCAGTCAAACAAAAAGTAGGTTAAAATGCTCCATGGAATTTACAATGAAGGTACAAACATTGAGAGTTGATTTTTAAACGTGTGTGAACATATGAAGTATAAATCACTTTGCTTAGAAATTTTTGCTTTTTATTTACTGATTATAGGGCTGACATAATCAGTCATCATGTTATGTGGGACTTATTTCTATGAACTTATAATGTTCGAGGAGAGCTCGACTTGTGAGGATGTGATTTAAAGTAACCATAAATGCTTTACCATTATTCTTCTCATAAATTTTAAAAATTGCACCTGATAAACTAGTCTCTGATTGAACAATTGTATCTATTGTCTCTATTAAATATATATATATTTTATATATTCAATATATTTTTTATTTATATATATGCATATATATATTATTATTATTATTGGGAATTCATTGAGATTTCAAATAAGTGGGTTACATTGATTGCCTTCGTTAGGTAAAGTTCCTCTTATAATTGTGTCCTGCTCCCAAAAGCTATATCACACACTGTGACCCCCCCACTCTCTTCCCTCCTTCCCTGTCTCTGCTCTCCCCTCCCCCACCATGTACTACATCATTAATTGTCTTCATATCAGAATTGAGTACATAGGTTTCTTGCTTCTCCACTTTTGTGATGCTTTACTAAGAATAATGTGTTCAATTTCTATCCAGGTTGATACAAATGATGCAAAGTCTCCTTTTTTATGCTGAATAGTACATACTTTTAAAAATTATCATGATGCTGGGCCGTGCCTGTGGCTGGCTCAAAGGAGTAGGGCACCGGCTCCATGTGCCAGAGGTGGTGGGTTCAAACTTGGCCCTGACCCCAAACTGCAAAAATTGCAAAAAAAAAAAAAAAATTTATCATGATGCTTTAAAATCTTAAATATTTAGGATATATTAGGTAGTAAGCTCATAGATTCAGAGAGAGAGATTTTGCCTCAACCTCCAAGCTTGATAAGGATAGTCAAACACAGTTCCTATTTCCTCACTTACTTTAATTTTGTTTTTAAATTTCAGGAATTTTAGGTTCTGAT
This sequence comes from Galagoides demidoff, assembly GCA_963574575.1. Taxonomy (NCBI): domain Eukaryota; kingdom Metazoa; phylum Chordata; class Mammalia; order Primates; family Galagidae; genus Galagoides; species Galagoides demidoff. The sequence continues at coordinate 1,304 of CAUYQV010057074.1, read as the reverse complement.
AAACAGAAGTCATGTCACTGACAGATAGAAATGAAAGTACCGCTACATTTACACTCTTGGGATTCTCAGATTACCCGAAACTGCAAATCCCACTCTTCTTGATGTTTCTTGCCATCTACAGTGTCACTGTGGTAGGGAATCTTGGGATGATTGTGATCATCAGAATTAACCCCAAGCTGCACACCCCCATGTACTTTTTCCTCAGCCACCTCTCCTTTGTGGATTTCTCCTATTCCTCCATCATTGCTCCCAAGACCCTGGTGAACCTGATCGTAGAAGACAGAACTATTACTTTTTTAGGATGTATAGTTCAATTTTTTTTCTTTTGTACCTTTGTGGTAACTGAGACCTTTTTACTAGCTGTGATGGCCTATGATCGCTTTGTGGCCATTTGCAATCCTCTACTCTACACGGTGGCCATGTCCCAGAAACTCTGTGTCTTGCTGGTGCTTAGTACATACACATGGGGAGTAGCGTGTTCCTTGATACACACATGCTCTACTTTAACGTTATCTTTTCGGGGTTTCAATGTAATCAATCACTTCTTCTGTGAGTTATCCTCTCTGATTTCCCTCTCTCACTCTGGTTCTTATCTCACCCAGTTGCTTCTTTGGATTTTTGCCACTTTTAATGTAGTCAGCACATTGCTCATCATTCTCATGTCATATGTGTTCATCGGTGTCACCATCCTCAAGATGCGTTCAGCCAGTGGGCGCCGCAAAGCCTTTTCCACCTGTGCCTCCCACCTGACCGCCATCACCATCTTCCACGGCACCCTCCTCTTCCTCTATAGCATGCCAAACTCCAAAAACTCCATGCACACTGTCAAAGTGGCCTCTGTGTTTTATACAGTGGTGATCCCCATGTTGAACCCCCTGATCTACAGTTTGAGAAATAAAGATGTCAAGGATACAATCAGCAAGATAATGGATACAAAAATCTTTTCTTAAAAATGTTATTTTAGCAGGATGTTCCCTTGACATGTGAATAAAATGTGACATTATATATTAATTTGAAAGATACCTGCTAATTAATTGAAGTTTGTGTTGAACAGTAAGTATAATGAAAATATAATTTGGTTTAAAGAGAGAATGGTTGGCTCTATCTCTTACTTTCTAGAAAAGATATACAATCTCTTGTGAATTTCAGAACACACTGAGTATGACTCTTAGTGGTGGATCACTCGGTTCATGTGTTGATGCAGAATGCAACTAGCTGCAAGAATTAATGTGAATTGCAAAATATACAATCTCTCTAAGCTTTAGTATTTCACCTGTCAAACTGGCATGGCATAAATCTGTTCA